>VYZM01021751.1:120256-143147 GCA_013398915.1 Dromas ardeola
CTCTCCAGCAGTTCCCTGTCCTTCTTGAACCGGGGAGCCCAGAACTGGACACAGCACTCCAGATGCAGCCTCACCAGGGCAGAGCAGAGGGGGAGGATGACCTCCCTCCATCTGCTTGCCACAGTGTGTCTTCCCTGCCGGTGTCACCCTGGTGGTGTCCCAGAGGGTCCTCCCAAAGCACCCCCTTTCCCCAGGCACTGATGGAGACGTGCTCCTGGCCCGTGGCACAAGTGCCACAGAAAGGTGTTTGAACTGGAGGATGGCATCCTCGCATCCACAGTGTGTCTGTGTGTATACGTATATATAAAATATATATGAAAGGCAATGGAGGAAAGGCTGATATCCTCCACTTTTTTTTTTGGGGGGGGGGGAGCAGAGAATATATTAGCAATGCTTAAAAAAACAAATAGGAAAATACTGCAGTTCCTCCCACCTTCACCCTTGGTCTCTCCTTCCTTTGCAATGACCAGGGGGAATGCAAAGGTAAACATAAAAAATTGACAACTTGGCTTCAGAAGGAATAGGTAAATCAATTCAGGCTTGACCACTGAGTCTGTCACTAGTCTGGCCCAAGCCGAGACCCGCTCAGGGGGACAGCAGTGACTGCCTAGCCGAGCCGAGCCGAGCAGGGGGGGGGAACCCGAGGGAGGTGGGATGCAGGAGAGGTAAACCGGGGTAGAAAGCTCAAGTTGTCGGGGGCTACAAGGGGAGAAATAGGGAGGTGTCTGCAGAAGAGCTGTGAGCAGTGAAGGTTCACATCATCACTTGGCCATTACACACCATCTTGCCGTTACACCCCATCTCTCCAGACAGAGCTGGATGCGAGGTGCCATGAGCACTACTTTCCAGCACAGAGCTCTGGTTTTCATGAATGTTAACTTTGCCTCACGTAAGTAACGTCCATGGGTTTTTTACCACACTCACTCTGCCTCAGACTAACCATGTTTTTATTGGAAAAATACAGATGAAAGAACTAAGCTTTTCCCAAGAATGAGGTTAGTGGAAAACATGTTTCATGCACACATGCACGTATAAGATCTCATTAATCATACCTGGCTGACATGTAGCTGAAAATGGCGGTACTTGTAGCATAACCCATAGACACAAGAACGCCAATTTTCATGGGAAGCTTTAAATTCCTACTTTTTTACTGCTTGATTCTCCAACTCTCGTGTTCTTCACAGCCATGTTTTAGAATGTTTTGGAGTAGAATATTCTGGTAAAACCCAGCATAACTTCCTCGAGCACTTTGCTTTTGCAGCCCAAGGCAGACGCAGGCTTTGGTTGATTCCCCGGAGGTACCAGCAGCCCATGCCAATGAGCACCCAACCTGCAGCAACATTTGCAGGTGTTGTCCCTTCCCACTCCACTTTTGCTGGTGTGAGACACCGTGCCCACACACCTCCCTCTCTCCCCCAAAGAGAGGAGCTCCAAGAAGATCTCAGCATCTTCTACAAGCAGGAACTAGACTGCCATTAAATGGTGTGACCGTTTTTGTTTCCACACACTTGGTGCCAGATGTGGAGTCACCATGTGGGGACCAGGAAAGAGACGATGAACAAAGCGCTGTCGGCGCTCCCTTTGCCTCTGGAGAAACCAGCCAGGCTCCTCAGCTGCCTGAGCCGATGAACAGGTCTCTGTTGGGGTCCATTGGCCCGCACAATCATAGAATCATAGAATGGTTCGGGTTGGAAGGGACCTTAAAGATCATCCAGTTCCAAACCCCTGCCCTGGGCAGGGACACCTCCCACCAGACCAGGCTGCTCAAAGCCCCATCCAGCCTGGCCTTGAACACTTCCACAATGCACTCCTGTGAATGATACCTTAGTATGAAATATAGTATAAAGCATCCCTTCCCTCTGCTTTTCCTCCTTTTGGTTCCCTGCCTTTGTGCACAGCCCGTGTTTTATTTCCTACTCTATCAATTTGCTGCCATGCCGATGTTCTAAGATCATGAAAATACAATCAGTGTTCTTCACTTACCAAACTTTTTTGTCTCGCCATGACAAGTGCTCAAAGGAGCAAACAGATAAAAGGCTGTAAAACAGAACTCTTAAAGTTTCTAAAAGAGCTTTAGTTTCCCCAAGAATATGGAGAATACAAATAACGGAAAATTACATGATATTGGGCTTTCTGTGCTATTTTTAGCTTCTATAACAAGGGATATTAGCCAAGCTGTTGTTGCCAGTGTCCTCCCTTTTCTTTTATTTACAGACCCCTTTTATACCAGTCTGCAGGTGATGGGGCCAGACGCTTGCTGGGCACACCTGCGACACAGTGCCTCTCCCAGAGGCACATCCCATGGGGACAGCTGTGCCACAGCTGGCTGGGCCGGGATGCAGGCACTGGGAACGGGGCGGTAGCGCTGATTAATGAAATCACCCACAGGGAAAGGGAGAAAACCTTCCTTTAAAGCCTGTTCTGGAGCTGAAGTGTCTGCCCTCTTCCTGAGCAAGCTCTTCTGTCATTCTTGGATAAGACCTAGAGGATGCAGTGATAAATAAATAACCTTTCATGTGGCGAGAACATGTGAGCCAGCTGGATTTTATAATGTTTGAGTTTGGAGGAAAAGAAGAGCACAAAACACAGCCGGTCCTTTTTCCTGAGGTCACCAGCCTCTCTTTACTGTCACTTGCAGGGTTTAGCAACCTCGCTGCTTTAAAAGGCAAGGTCGCTTTGCAGGGTTGCACCGAGGATTAAAATGAGTGTCTGAGCTGCGAATTCCCTGGTCAAAACCCCAGGAACCCATTGTTTCTGTCTGGCCCTCCATGAAATTGAGTTAAAGGCAGAAGACTGACTGCTGGGGGGCTCAGGCTGCACCCAGAGGGGTCACAGGGATGCTCAGCCGGGATGCGTGGATGGACCTGAGGGAATAAGCACAGAAAATGCCGCTGGAAGGTCTTGCACACCCAAGCTGGGTTTCTCACTAACCCTCAGAATGATTTTTTCCTCTTTTTTTTTCTGTCCCTCCATTTTTCTGTCCACTCCGTGAATCACGTCATCTGTCCTTAAATTAGTACTGATGCCCCCAGAGCTAACCAGAAATGTAGGGCACTAAACTTTATATTTGCAATGTACAGTTTGAAGATCCAATCCTCCAGCTTCTCACCAGAAGTATTTCACAAGGGCACCAGTGAAGGACACCAAGGGCATATTAAAAGTTGCTCATCACGGACTGCTGGAAGGACCACGATGGCGCCTGCGGCATTTGAATGCTGGGGATCAAGCAAGCTTAAGGTTAATTTTCAACCTGTTCCCATTTATAGCTGAGACGTCTGAATGTATTGCTAAACTTTCATGGTCTTTATTAGCTGTGTTAATCATTACAGTTCACCTAGAGGATGAATATATTTCTACATTATGCCCTGCAAGCTGTGAAGGACAAGAGAATACTTATATTCCACAAAACAGAAGGCAAGGTAATACAATTTAATACAATTCTTTTAAATAGAACACAGGGTAACCTTATGTTCAAGCCACCTTTAGCTTTAGGTTTCTTAAAATTAACCTTCACATTTAATAAAGGGGAAAAAAATCTATTGCCTGCAATAGAAATGTGAACATAAAGAGGGGATACTGCATTAAAGTATTTATTTGGAGCTGTAGCTATCGGCATCTCCACGCAGGGAACTGTCGGCGTTATCCACTGTTAGTCAGGAAGAGCCACTGGTGCATTTAATTCAAGAACAGGATAGAAAATGAAGATATTCTGTTAAATAACTGAACTGTAAAGACAGATACAGCACAGATAATGTCCTATGTAGGGAATCCTAGAAATACCGTAAGGGTAAAAAGTAGCAGTTGATTCCTTTCCACTCTGGGAAACTTGGTTTATTAACCTTAATGTGAAAGGTCCAAGCAATGTATCACAGTCCAGAAGGAAACAGAAATTTCCAAAATAGCCCAGATTTATCCAGTCTATTGCAACTCCTCATTAACTGAACTTTGTGGTAAATCCATCACGGAATTTTTGGGTGATCCAGGAACTCCTTATAATTCTGAATTCTGCCTTGTTTGACATATATCACCAACAAAAGATCAAAATGAGCAGTGGAAGGAGAAAGAAGCTGCAAAAGGTTTAGGCCATTGGTTAATTGATCACTTAATTCCTGTTGGAAATTGCCTGAGACAAGATGTGGCAGCAAGCAAACATCACCTCTGTCACAAAAAAAAGGAATAAAATCTGTTGCTCTAAAACTTGCCTGCCATCATTTTTATTATGTATCATAAACTGCCTCGTAACAACACCCAAAGTCTGGCCACCTTGGAATCACACTGATTGCGGTCCTCAAACTGGCTGCAAGTGTGGGTTTGAAATAACAACGGTTTCTGCAGACCTGGTTGAGGAATGTGCTGCAATTCTGGTAGAATGGCATGAAGCTGCCAAGAATGATGTTTCGAAAATCACTGTCCTACTTTCAGCTGCAAACACAAACTGAAGGTCCTTGCAGAGGGGAAATCCTTGGGGCAAGAGGCCACCGAGGTTTAACAACCTGCCAGGACACAAGTATGTATTAGATACTTATGTATACAACGAAAGCATACGGGTATGTTGGATAGAGAGGACACTTGGAGAGGATATAAACCTTTATGTTCTGAAGCAGCATTAATTGCAAGGCAATAAGCAGAAATTCCATTAATGGGGACACTCCCTATAATTGTCCCTTATGGTGTCCCATAAAGCAATTGTTTTTGTCTCCAGCAGACAAATTAGATGGTCCATGAATCTGATTTTATAAAGCAGTTCGTCTGTTCTTATCTGCCAAGGAGATTTTTATGAGGCCTGTCATGGGAAAGTCTCTTCAAGTGACAGACTTTTGTGTTGTAAAATCAGACATGTGGTTTCTGCAGGACTCAGCCTGTTGGTTTGGGGGGTTTTTTTATTGCTTTTTTTTTTTTCCTCTCACCTCTGATAAGTGACAGCTGCTCTTCACTGACAGCTCGTTGCAGAGGGCAGCGTCCTCACGCGATTTGGCATTGCTGAACAAGGCGTTATTAGCCAGCATGGGCTCATGGGAGAATAAAACCCCATTACAAGGGCCAAATGCATTAATTCAACCCTTATTACTGGGGCAAAGGAAAAAAAAATACTAGAGGTGGGGCAGGGCAAGAAGCGCTTTTGCTTTGCTGTCTGGGGAGCCTTCCAGCAGCCTCCCAAGGAAGGGTTTGCTTCAGCGCAGCACACCAGGCACAGACAACGCAGACATCCCTTCTCCATCCGTGTCAGCTCGCTTCCCTCCCCCCTGCTGGTACCCACCCTCTCCAGCACGATCCGGAGCATCGCTCGGGCACTCGCCTCCGCTGCAGCAGCGTTTGGTGACCTGCTCCTGCAGTCCTGCATCGTACCATCCACCAGCGACCCCAAAGGACTTCAGTCCTGCTCCAATGTAGGCACCCGAAATGCAGCATTGCCAACATATCTTGGCAATGAGATTGCTCCTGACATACCTGCTCGGCACAGAGAACTCATCAGGATGAGCCGAGCAGCGTGGTCATCGAGTGGGCAGTGCTTGGACATCAAGCTTGGGGGAGCCGTTTAGGACTGCATATACTGTAATTTGGGTAGGGATTGCTGCTGAGCACTGGGGACAGGGCGGCTTTGTGAAAAGCCTTGAATCTTCAAACTGAGAGCTGATTGTAGCACCGTGCTTGGCATGATAAACCTGCCTTTACCCTGTCAGCGTTCCTGCTTGGGCTTCATCCAAAGTCTGGGAAGATCAGAAGCATTTTTCTCCCTACCGCAGCGCAGGAGACGATAGCTCGAGGGAAGGAGGCGTGTTTGCTCCTCAGTTGGTGAGAGGGTAGAGCCATCTGTCCTGACTTGAGGCAGAGACTCTCCTTTGCTGCCCATGGCAGAGGGTGTCTGCTCGTTATCTGCCAAGTGTTAATTCTGGGTGTGCCCTTTGCATCCGAGCCTCCCGAGCAAGGGTCGGGCTTTTCCCTCCCTCTTCTTCCCCTGGTCTGGGAAGGACCCAATCTGCTGAGTTATATCTCAGCGCAAGAGGATGGTCTCCAACACTGACCCAGTTATATCCCCACTTCCCAGGACTTGGTCTGGATTTAACTGAGGACATTTGTATTTATTCCTTCAGCATGTTTTGGACTAGACCCTCGGTTACTGTTTTCCACTTGAAGAGCTAACTGATGATAATTGTATTCTGTTTCTCCTTCCTGAGCTAATTTTCTGACTCATTCTGGATTTTTTTTTTCTGCTTGCTTTTTGTTCATCTAGTTGGCATTTTGTGGTTTCTTTGTTCATTGTGTGGTGGGGCTATATAAGGGGATTTGTCTCTGGAATTCAGGTATCCCCTGCACTGTGTTCTCTGTTATCGTCTTCATCAGCAACTATGCTGAAGGCAGTTAGATGCATTCGGCATGAGCTAACCTTAATAAATCTGCGTTGTTAATCACTCAGACATGTCTCTGTTGAATCTTTGCATACAGTTTTGTGTGTGCTCAAATAGTTTCTCTGGAGTAGATTTCTGGTAACTCAGTGTTTTAATAATCTGCCCTCCACATTCACCCTTGGGGGTCTTGCCCCCTGGGGCTTTGCCTGACGGGGACAGGTCCGAGTCACCTGCCTGCTGGGGACAGCAGCTGCCAAAGGCGCAGGGTGATGGCTCGGTCCACAGCATGTGAGCAGGATGAAGGCTCTCTGGACGGCACAGGCTTCCTGGGGGACTCTTCTCCCACCCCACACTCCCATGCAGATCTCCAGCCTCGGGGCTCCCACACTGTTGGGCTGCAGGGAGCAAACTGTGCCATATCTGCTGCCCTCATGTCACCATGGGCCGCACAAAACCCACAGCAGCCCGCTAGACCAGCCCTGCTGGGAACAGGGAGGAAAGCACCCAGCACTGGTCCCATTTTTGGAAGGTCTCCCTTGGTCCTATTGCTCTTGAACACTGGGCTGCCTCCGGTGCCACGCAGGAAGCCATTGTCACAGGCAAGCGGTGTGTCTGAAGACAAACTAATGAATGTTTAAGCATCTATTTACCTGCTGAGTTGGCTCAGACTTTGATCTGTTTCAGCCAAAGCAGAATTTCTTAGATTCTCTTTTCCAGACGCTGGCTGGGTAAGGCCTCTGATCGCTGCAGCAAGCCTTGCGCCCGCAGTTCAGCAGAGATGCAATCTCTTGCCCCTCAGTCACTGTTCCTTGCCCAAGTCAAACAACATAGCTCAGTTTATCTTTTTTTTTTTTTTTATGTTGTGCATCCTATCGTTTGCCTGAATGCTGCTGAGAGCGCGCTGCTGTGTTAGTCAAGGCCTCCTCAAGAGATACAAGAGCCCCAAGGCAACGGGCAAAGCGTGCGAGGCTTTGAATCCCATTCAGGCATTGATAATTACCAGTCTAGATAGCTAAGCCATTACGAAGATGCAATACAGTCAGCTCTTACATCATGCCCATTTAGGGGAGAAAAATTCAGCAATGAAGAGATGCTACGATTGACAGATCCAAGGAAAACCAGCCAGGTTATTTTTCACAGCAAGAGATAGCTAACTACATGGATTAGCAGAAGATCAAGGCAGTATGAAGAGAGACCCACTTCTTTGGAATGAGGTCTTTGATTCCTCCAGAAGAAGATTATGCAGCCATTTAAAGAAAGAAAGGAAGAAAAAAAACCCAACCTAAGAGATATTACTGATGGACTCAACACCAGGTTAAGAGACTTCTACTTCACCCATAGCCATTAGACATGACAGGGGCTCCCAGAACAACTCTCCTATCAAAGGGATCACCGGCAGGTACAACTCCATGGTTTGCTTGCTGCTTCCCAGAAATTTGACTGTTTCTGAGGAAACCAGCAGCCAGTCTGCACCAGCATTCTTGGACAAACATCTCAAGAAACTACTGGAAATTTCTATGTATCCATCTTGTAAAACAGCCCTGGGGATAGGATTTAACCCCTGGCTTGGCTCGTACCCCAGAATTTGCCAACAGCAAGGTAGATTTCATTTTAGAATCACAGCGAGAGCCATAGCTTAATATTTCTCATGGAAGATATCAGTGTTAGTGTTGTTGCTATGGTTATTTCATAGAAGCCCAAGATATAAAATGTACATTGAAAGAAAACATAGAAATATGTCTTTAGAAACTGAGTTTTGTGTGCACGGTGCATTGTACAGCAGCCTATGGAAAGGCACACTGCGAACAACATGCTGTGCATGGGGCTGGAATCACAGTATCATAGAACCATAGAATGGTTCGGGTTGGAAGGGACCTTAAAGATCATCCAGTGCCACCCCCTGCCCTGGGCAGGGACACCTCCCACCAGACCAGGCTGCTCAAAGCCCCGTCCAACCTGGCCTTGAACCCCTCCAGGGATGGGGCAGCCACAACTTCTCAAAGGCGTGGAAGTCCATGCCAGCGTTGCGCTTGCGTGTTGGGTCACACACAGTTCCCCAAGCTGTTACAGAGAGCCTTGGTGGAGCAGGATGCAATTTTCTACTTTCTGTTGTTGCTTTGTGAAATGTTTGCTTCACGGGTGTTATTCAAAGAGCCCTGGAAAGTTTTGTCTGGTGCAATAAAACATAAGCAAATAAAGAATATGGTCATCCAGCATGAAATTTTAGGTGAGTGGCTTTGTTAAACTCTGCATGGTTTTCGGGTGACACCAGTGGTGTTTTTCATGAGTGTTTATCTGAATCAGCTGAATAAGTGTGAACAGCAAATAAGCCCATGAATCACAGCTAACCAAGCTCTGCGTCTGCCTTATTAACTGATGGATGCCACTGTCACAGTACACTTAGCACTACTGCTGCGGCACTAGAGAGGTGGGTACTCTTTTTTTGCTTATTACTTGGTATGAATCCTGTTACCCACTAGAAGATAGTGAGTTTAAACCTTCTGTTCTGAAGGGGTCCTCCATGATCATATCAGAGAAGCTCAATAGCCCCGATCAAGTCCTTTGGATCCAGAGCAAGCACCAGTGCCACAGGGCTGTTCCTTCCTGACTCCAGGCCAGGTCCTGGGTGACTCCATGCTTTACCCAACCATTGCCGAAATGTCTTTTCTGCTGATTTTTCATCCCTGTTCTGGACTTTGAGGAGGGAGGAGGCTTTTTCCAGTTAGTCCTTTTAAAGTAGGACGTCCCAGCATTTTTTTCCTTCCTGAGCCCATAAGACATGGCACCTCCCAAGCTTTTTGTGGCCGTCTCCTGGTCTGTCCTGAGGCTGCCATCGCTCACATTTCCACTCTTGACGGAAACTTTCCAGTTGCTGGGAGAAGCCCATCCACTGTACCTTTTAACTGCATCTCGTTTACATCCTCAGCTCGTGCTAAAAACTTGTGCTACAGCAGCTGAAGGATGAAGGATGCTGGTTTTTGCAATCTTTGGGGAAAAGGCTCTTAACCTTCTAAACTTCTGAAGATATTTGAGTGGAAACAGGCTGCTACATTTCTGTAGTGGAAACCAAATAATCCATACTGACATCCACCTTTCCACAGGGAAGAAATAATATTTTAATAAAGTGGAATACATGGTAGTTTGAGGGCCACTGAGTAAAAGTTGATGAGGAGTGAGGAACAGTAAAAAGGCAAATGACAGCTTCTCTTAATAATTAAATGAGGTGATGCTCATTAATTAGAGATGCTTTTAACATTTTGAAAATCTCACAATGGTATTTTTCAACTGAAAACGGACCCTGCTTTACAAAGAGAGAGGGCAGTCCCTGCACTCAGCAGCAGGCTGCCTTAAGTTCCCATACTCAAATAATTGTTAGTTTCCAAGTGAAGTGCTTCAGGGATTGTGTATTCGTCCATTTCTGTTGCCACTCATGATGCTCTGCTCTCTGCTCCTCGTGCAGATGTTGCAATGTACACCTGAGCTGCAGGGACGTGGCCAAGTGGGGTCAAGTGGCCTGGAAGTGAGGACACCCCCTCCATTCTCTCCTGTTCCTTCCCACTGCGCAAATGGGGAAAAAAAATATTAATCCTCAGTTTCCCTTCTTCAGACTGTCTCATCCTCTGCCAGGAAGGTAGTGGGGGCACGTTCTCATCCCCACCAGGAACCTGGGTCCCCCCCGCCTCCTCCCCAGGCAAAAGTTCAGTTGGGGCTATCACCAGGGTAGACCAGAAGCATCCCTGACCCCAAGCAGCCGTGACTGACTTTACTGAAAACCATCACCTGGTTTTCACAAACTAGACAAACCCAAAGTCCTCAGCAGCCCCTCACAGGACATTCCTGTCATCAGCCCTGTCATCAACTTCGTTGCCTTCGCTAGACACATTCAAAGACCTTCACATCCTTCTTAAATTGTGGGGCCCAGAACTGCACACAGTACTCAAGGTGAGGCCGCACCTTATTCAAAGCAGTTTGTTTGTTTTTTTTTTTTTGCTACAAGTACAGATTTTGCCAATGAATTTCAGGCCTGAGGACCAGAGATTAACCACCCTGGCTGGTCCATACCAGACCCCCTCTGTCACCATTGCAGCACGTACTGGTCACCGACTCCAAGTTTTGAAGGATCACCCAGGAACTGTCAGGGCTCAAAACACACACAGCTTTATTTATGCAGAATACTTACGACTACTAAACCCAAAGTCTGGATAGATAAGTAAGTAATAAACGTTTTCCTGTCTTTTGTCTGTCTTCTCCAAGCAAGAGAAGTCCCTTGCTCAAGCTCAAACAAGGGAAGCTGGGAGGAGAAGTCTGGCATCTCTGGTCTTGGTACAGTTTTCAAGAGGGATGGTATGATGGAGAAAGGGACATCGCTGGCCAGACCAGGAGGTCCTTCCAGTTCCTGCTCCCCAGTGCCCAGCCACCGCTCCACATTGCGAAATCATGTAGCAATTCTGGTTTCTTTCTGCCTTTAATGTCTCTTTTCTGTGTCTTTTTCTTTTTTTTCTCCTCTCTCTCTCATGTACTAAATCTTTCCTTTGTTCTGTATCCTTTTTTTCACCTGGCTCCCAAGTGTAGCTAAATTAAACTGCATTTTTCCCAGGACTGTAAACAAAACCTTCCCTCTTAGTCAGAGTCAATTCTGTTGTTTAAATTAAACTCTTTTACAGCAATTAGTAATTATGCAGAATGATTTCATTCTTCAGTTAGTGAATGCTACAGCCTTGGTGGAATATTTTGTGGTCTTTTGTTTAATGCCAGTGTAGGTTTATTTCCTAAATTAGTGCATTTATAATAAAAACAAAAAGAAATTCTCAAGGGACTAAATTTGTCCGCCTGAGCGCCATCTGAGCTGCTGCGGTTGATGTCTGATGTGCGTTCCCACTCCTCTCTCCTCCAGGGCTGTTTTTCTGCTGCTGACCCTGCAGCTCCAGCAGCGGCAGAGGGATGGGTGGGCAGAAGGAGCGAGGGGAGGAGGAGAGGCACCATCTGAAGGGGAAACTGCTGTTGCCCGATCCTTACCTTGGCTGGGAAGCTTTGGTATAAATTATCTGGTGAAACTCCATACGGATGGAGTCAACCTGAATGTCCAAGTCCTTCCTTCAAACACATGTCAGGTGGGTCCATTTCTGTTGCTCTGCAAAGCCCCATTGGTGTCGTGGCACATGTTATGAGCTCTGAGACAGGCCAGAGACTCGGGGCAGCACAAGCAATGATGGAAACCTGCGTCCCGCTCCCCCTGCTAGTAACAAGATGGGAAACCCCCAGAAGCAAGTCATCCTGTCTGTGGAGCTCCGTGTCCCCTGCACGCAGACCTGCTCCTTGGACCAGCTGCAGCTGCGGGCTCACATGGGGGGTGCTTGAGGGGCTCTGCTCCCACCGCACCGAGTCAAGAGAGTGCCGCTGTGATACAAGTCAAAAGTCAGTTGTAAAACATCAGAGCAGCAACTTCGATTCCTGAGACGAAACAGGGAGATGCCCTTTGATGTCCACCAAATCCAGCTAACTCACCTCTGCCCTTCGGCTCACAGGTCTGTGTTGGCCGTCTGGATGTTTACGGTGGAGCAAATGGTCTGCGAGGCAGGTCCCTTCCTGTACCTGGCCTGCTCCATCCATGCCTCGCGGCAGGATGTAACCACGGGCGGCAGCATGTTGTCCTGAATCTGAGGCACCTTCTGGCACATGCAGAGCAAGGACTTGAGCTCCGAGCGGAAGCTCTCATTGAGCCAGCAGTAGATGAAAGGGTTGTAGCAGGTGCTGCTCATGGCGAACCAGTGCAGGGCGAAATAGAGGGAGTTCTTCGTCTTGATGCCTAGACTGGAGATGAGCACCACGTAGCAGTTGAGAGGGAACCAGCAGACAGCAAAGACCACCACCACCAGCATCAGCATCTTGATGCTCTTCTTCTTGTTCTTGTGGTGAGTGATATACTGCTGGGTGGTGATGTCTCCGATGGCGTTGCGGAGCCACAGCTTCTTGGCCAGGCGTGTGTAGGTGACAGTGATGATTAGCAGAGGCAGAAGGTAAAGAAGGAGAAAGGTAGACAGGTCCAGATACTTCCAGACCAGCTCTGCAGGCTCAGGAAAATCAGGGAGGCACAAACTCCGGACAGTGGTTTCCCTTGAAAAAACAAAGAAATACATATATAGCATCTGGCCATTGCCGTGCAAATGGATGCTGCCGATTTGGCAAACCACAGTAGGGCTTCCACGCCACCCACAACCACCTCTTTAGATTTGTAGTGGAGACAGAGGAGGGGCGGATATTGACCACCTCAACAAAGCAAAACTCAGTCAAACCTCTGTTTCCCCAGAAAGTCTTCTCATGACGTTCTCTGTGTCTGTCTTACCAAGGATAAGCCTGGCTACTACGCATCATTTTCTTCTTTCCCCTTAAATTCTTAGAAATTCTTAGAAAGACGAACTGTATCTTCCCCTTAGAAGCTGCAGTTGATTTTAATCGAATGAGTCCCTTGTGTCCCCTTAATGTGGCAAAAGTCACCCCTGATGGCCCATTCCCACAAAAGGGGCTGCTGTGGAAGAAGCATGGACCTGGCTGCATCTGCCCCTTCCCCGTGGGCACGGGCACAGAGACACGGCGGTGCTGGTCTCCTCTGCCCCAAAAACCCAGTGCAGGAGGAAAGAGAGCAGTGGGTGAGACCCGCCTAACTCTCACTTTTCTCCAAGTCCCATGGGTGATTCCCACACACCTGGAAAAAGGGCATCTTCTGCCCAAGTTTCCCAGAATGTGCCCACCCAGGAATCCAGCCTGGGATGTGTTACTCCTCTTGCACGCGGGTTGAGTGAAATGCTGTCTGGCCAAGCACAACTGACCTGATCTTCCCGGGACACGGCAGGGTCATGGCACGGGCTGGGATCAGCGCTGCAGCACGCTTGCAGTAGCTCTGACTTGCCTTTGCCAGGTTGGATCTGCAGTCCATGCTCTACACGGGTACACCCGCCTTCCCCTGCCCCCGAGCAGGCACAGGACCCCTCGGCCAGCGCAGAAAACTGCTGCATCAGCTGGGAAATCAAAGCCATTATGGATGGAAGGGGCTGCTGGAGGCTGGGATCCATGTGAAAGCCTCAAAGGCACGACCCTGCCTGCATGGACAGTAATCCTTCCTTCCCATACCAACCATCCCGTTTCCATCAGCTTTTCAGGAGACCGGCTGTTCAAACCTTATTGTTACATCTTAAAACAGGAATGATGATGAGAAAACCTGGTCCCTTAACTCAAGTTTAACGTAAGCCTGACAGTTTAACTTCTGACAGCTGACTAACAAGAGAACCAAGTTTAACTGTATGTGATAGCTTATTTTAACAGCACTTCAGCAATCCGTCCCACTAAATCCAGTGGATCCAGGCTCTGTTCGCATTTTCTGGCTGGCAGTGGCTCTCAGCCGAGGCACCCCAGCACCGTCCGCAGGGCACCACATGTCCCCTCCACATCCTGCAGCAGATGACTGGAAGTGATGAGACATTAGGAGAAAAGAGCACTCGCGCATTTATTTCTGGTGGATATTTTCTCATTTTCTTTCCTTTTTTTCCCCCCTCTTTTTCTTGCTCTTGTTCCATTTTGCCCTTGTCCTCAGCTCGCTTGTATTTAGCGCAGACTTTAGTCCCTGTCAAGCTGCATTATTTGTTGCAGTATTGATTAGTATCTTTAATATCCTGTTTTCAACCTCTGGAGCTGTCTTTTGTGCCACAAATAGAAGGTTGCTTGAAAACAGGCGGCTGCGAGCGGGGCCTGTGCGCGGCTGTCGGAGGGATGACAAAGGGTGCGGGAGCAGAGCTCCGCCGAGCCTGGCTGTGGAGGACCCTGGCGACGCTGCTCGAGAGGGGAACTGATGCAGAAGGGAAAAATCATCCTTTATAAACCACGCTCCTGACCTTTTTCTCCCCGGGATCCGGCTCGCCGCCAGCACGGGCAAGGCCAGCCCCTGCCTGCAGGCAGCTGTGCCTGCCTGCCTGCTGAAGGGGACCTGCCAAAGCAACTGGAGATCTGGCAGGAGAAGCAAGAGCGGCGCCCAAGGTGACACCACAGCGTGGGATCAGACCCGCCATGGCCATGGAGGAGCAAAGTCATAGGGAAAGAGCAGAAGACATAGGGTGGGAGCGGAGTGGTCATCCCTCACCGCCCCCCTGGGAATCGGGGAACGCCTTGATCTCGGGACTGTGCCGGGGGGGAAGGCTGAAGCTGAAGGCTGAGGAGGGTGATGCTCCCATGCTTGTGGAGCTTAAAACCACATTTGAACAGGCAGCAGAATGAGTCCGCAGGTAAGCAAAAAAACAGCTGCTGCCCCCTTCCCTCTCACCCTCTAAAGAGGGGGTGGAGAGCTACGATTATTTCAGGGAAGAGGCTGGTTGAGAGCAAAACCAGGCAGGCCACTGGTTTTTTTGGTGAACTCTGGTATGACCATGCACTCGGCCACACTGTGGTGCACTGCGGCCAGAGAGGTTTGATGCTGGTGGAGCCCGTGTTCTCCTGTCCCCAGAACCCAACAATCTCCCTGGTGGGACTTCGCAGGAGCCCCTGGCCCTGCAGGAGCTATTACGAGCAATATTACAACTGCGATTTTTATTCAATGGAAAGCAGGGATGAGAATAGCATGTCCTGGAAGTCCTTATATCGCCGAGCCTCCTCATGCCGACGCGAGGCCAGGTTTCCTCTGGCCGTGCTGAAGGATGAGCAGAGACAGGTGCCGTGAAACAGATAGTGGCGTTTGTTCATTCATAAGCAATTTGTTCAGTCATACCCACACATACAGAACACAGCTGCGAAGCAACGCGAATACAGGAGTAACCCAGCACTTTGTTTACAAAGTCTAAGCAGTTGAAGATATTCTATCCCCCACGGAGGTACCTCTCAGTCAAATCAATCACAAGCACAAATAAGGAAGAGCTGCCAAGCCCCAGATCGCGCTCCCGTTTTCTGTAACCTCTCGTATACAAACGGCAATAAAAAGCCTGTGCGGGCTGTGAAACGCTCTCCCTGCCATGCTGACAGGAGGGAAGTGGCAGTGCTGTAGGAAGATATTTGTCCTTTATGCAGAAGCCCAATACCTACAATAGAAATCTTTCTCCTGCTGCCTGTTACTGCCTCCTCGCCCTGCTCCCTGGGATGCCACGCTCAGGTTGAAAATACTGTTTGCTGTAAGATTATCCCCTTGGCCTCGAGTCTGGCATTCCTGTGAAATGCAGGCACCAGCAGTGCGACACACCGCCCCGAAAAACACCAGTTTATGTAGCATTATGGACTGTTTTCTAGCCAGGAGGAATCACAGCAATGTCACAGGCTGGTGGGGACAAGAGGACCGCAACAGGTTGGGTACCGTGGAGGAAAAAAAGACTGTGAGGGCAAACCAACCCAAAACTTCTGGTTCTTTATTTTTCCCTGGTAGAAAGAGTGACCTCCCAGCAATGAATGCCATCACTAGACCAGCTGGAAGGTGGAGGGGGAAAAAGATAAGCTTTTTTTTTTTCTTCTTTTCTTTTTTTCCCCTCTAGATCAGAACTTTTGCTTTCTTCTGATACTTCAGCGGTCCTCACATGGATGTGAAATTCCACTTCATCTTCTTTTAATGGCTTCTGTTGTTGTGTTCAGCCAAGCAAAGAGCTCCCTTCCCTGCTGGGCAAGGCAAAGCAGCGCCCCGAGACGACATTTCCCTGTCAAAACACTGTCCCACTCTCACCAGCCCTTCGCTGCAGAGGAAGAGGTGGAGGCTTCTCCTTTTCTTGTCCTGTTTATGTAACATTGGGCAGAGGAGCCTCAAGCTTTAAGGAAGGCTGTTCCTGTTTCATAAATCCAGATGGATGAAATGAAAGGAAGCTAAAATGTGTGAATCAGCGCATGAAGTCTTGGAGATCCGGGGTTCATGGCCCTGCTGACTCACAAAGGCGATCCTCTCCTCCCTGTTCTTTCTGTATAGTCTTGCTAATGTCGGTACCAGATGTTAACAGCATGAATTTTATTTTCTTTCTTTTTCAAACTGCAGCTTTAGCTCTCTCTTTCCTCCTTGCCTGAGCAAGTTGGCTAGACGTGATCTTCTTAGGTCTAAGGCGCTGAGCAAGTGTGAGGAGGGAAGAGGAAAGGCCTTCAGGAGAAAATGGCTTTCTGAGGACAAAACCCCTCCAATGGTATCATGACACTGGAGAAGGTTTATCTCACCAACCTGCCGTGCCCTGGCCAGGCTGTGCTGGCCACCCAACTGTGCCTGAAGCCTGCCACCAGCATGAGGTTGTGGAGGTGAGACTCATCTCTTCGTCCAGACGTTTGGGCAATGGCGAAAGCAAACCCAGGTCCTGAGGACGTGCAGTGAGCCAGGCGGCTCTTCCAGAGGGCCAAGCCTCTGCTGTGGGAAGTGAGATTTCATCCACACACAAACTCTCACCAATTCCACTATGTCCTTCCCCAAGCCTGGAAGCCCTTCCAGCAACTCTCATTGCTGAGAGCCACCGCCGCCGAGGGCTATTGGACCTCTTAATGCTTGCTTGGAAGGGGAAATAACTCACCTGTAGTTATACTGGAAAAGCTTTTGATAGATGGCATGGGGTAGGGAGAAACAGGTTGCCATCAGCCAGATAACAGAGATGCTCAGCGCTCCTTTTGTTAGTGACATCCTCTGCTTCAGTGGGTTCAGGATAACCTGCAACAGAGACTTCAACGTGACTCTTATCTCACAGGAAAGCAAAGTCCCTTCACCAACGCACAGAGTAGATGCATTTTTTGGCATGATCTAATGTTGTTAAGAAAATGACAGCCGTAGTAGGAAAATGCCCTGCTTATTAGAGTGACATGGAAAATGGGAAACCTTGAACTTTTCAGTCTGTTCAGAAATGCTTTCAGATAAACTTTTTCCTCTATTTTGTTCCGCGTGGGCCATTTTCCTTAAATTGTGGGTTACATTAGGCAGGAAAAAAAAAAGATATCTACAAAAGTCTCTTCATTTGTGGGCATGTTTGTTTATTCTATAGGAGTTACATAAAGAAATATCTCCTGTTCTGGCTGAACCTATGAAGCTGAGCCTCTTTTGACTTAATGCCTCCCCTCTTTGGAGCCATTAACTTACCTTTTATGAATTTTTCTTTGTTAGATGAAGAGGTGAAGAGCTTATAAAATCTGAGGGTCTGGAAGATGCTTTTTGGCTGATAGGAAAGGAGAGTGAGCGCTGGAGATAAGCGCGTGGCCTGGGCTGCCCTCTCTTTCCTGTGCTGGCAATGCAGCGAGAGTTTTTCACGGTGGGCAGCGGACACAGCCTGGCTGTGGGGAGGTGGTGGGTATAGTCTTCTCACAGCTCTGAAGTCTCCTCCCAGCTGGAAACAGAGATTTCCCACTCTGCCACTCCCCTCTATACTGGTCCAGCATTAGTCATATACTTATACCGCGGGACTTTAGTCTCAGATTTCCTTCTGTCTCCCTGAGACAGTGGGCTGAGAGTTGATGCAAACTCAACTGTCCTGCAGCTTCATGAAGTACCAAATGCCCAGACTGGTGTTTTATGGGGTTTGGGGCTGGTAAACTGAAAAACTTGTGAAAGTTCCCCGTAGAGCTAAAGTAACACATTGCACCCAGAGTTGGCTCCGCTGTCTTTCAAGGCTCCTCATGTAAAACAAAGGCTCTTGAATCAACTTGCCCTGCTGTACCTGGGGGCTAGGTTGGACATGGCTCTTTTCAAACTACTTGAAAAAGGTATCCTCACCCATTTCCCCTGAAAGTCTGGGAGTGTCCTGTGAAACCTGTAATGACGCGGGTTTTTTTTTTTCCTCCTCCTTGGGAGCCTACAGAAGTCCATCACGCCTTCCTGCCCCTGACACACGAGGCGCATCTTTGAATTTAGCTCTAGAGCCTTCTCACTGGATATGGGTTTATTCCCCAAGATTTGGCCACCTTGAACCCACAGCTCGACCGAGACTGACAGGGGCTCGGGAAGAGCCTTGCAAGGGAACGGCGGATGGGCAGCATTTTACCTGGTGCCTGTCCAGGGCGATGGCCGTCAGGGTCAGCGTGGAGACGTGGAGGGAGCAGTACTGCACGAAGCGGCTGATGTGGCACATGGCCTTTCCAAAGATCCACGTGCTGTTCACAAACCGAACCTGAGGGGAAAACAACAGGCCATCAGCCAGCAAATGTACTGAAAACAAATCCACAGGGAAAGCCTTTGGATTGCACTTGAGCTGGCACATGGATTTTGCTTGGCTGGCTGGGTAGCTCCATCTGGAACCCAAAGAAAGATTAGCTACGCTGGATTTTAAACCACCTTTACATTAAACAAGTGGTGCTGTCGCAGCCCTCCTGAACTATTCATATAAACATCATTTGTGAACAGTGGTAATAACTTTTTGATTATACTAATAACTATATCTAGAAAAAGTGGACCAAGTCTTGGTCACACAAACCCCCCTTCAGGTTTGGAGAGCTTTCACTGAAGACTTTACCCAACTGGTAGCTCTGAAAATCTTGACTACTTTCTTCTAGTCACCCAAATATGACTGGCATTCAAGTTGTTTTGACCCACGAATTTTGAAGTGTGGCTCTCTAATGCTCTCCTGTGTGTATATTAAAAGTACACGTTCATCCAGGAACTTATTCTGCATTCCCCAAGAAGCTCTTGCTGTAGTTTGGTGGCATATTTGGAGGGACTTTAGAGTCTTTTAGGAGAAACAGAGCCTAATGGAGCAAAGAGAGCCCACAGGTTGCTGAACAGCCTGGCAGAGTTGTCTATTAGACTTGATTGTGTTGGGTTCGCGCCTCAGTCCTAGAAGAGCATGCACAGAGAGGGTGTGACCACCAGGCAGAGCATTCTTGTGAGAGACACCCCTCCTGGCTGAAGGGACAGCACAGTGCCACTTACCAGGGTAAAAGGCGTGTTGAGCAGCGTGATCATGATGTCAGACACCGCCAGGTTGACGATGAAAAGGCTGGTGGCTGAGTGCATCCTCTTGTTCTTCAGCACCACGTGGCACACCAGCACATTCCCAAAGAGAGACATGACGATAATGACCGAGTACGCCACAATTAGGAGAGCTTTCACTGTTGGTTTCTGGGATTCTGGCTCATATTTAGCCAGCTCAGCAAATTTCTCCCACTCAACAATGCGGCTGTCTGTCCAGTTGAAGGTAGTCCTGTTAGCTGCTTGGTAGATTGACATGAGTTTGGCCAAGGAAGAGTAATGGTCCAACTCCTCAAGAAATGCCATCGTCTGTGACCTGTATGACTGAAGCAACAAGCGAGGCATGGTGGGTTAACCTGAATCTTCAACAAGCTCAAGGCCGCTGTGATAACTCCAGCTCATGTAGCATGCGATCCATCAGCTTCAATTGCCTGGCTCTCTAGGAAGCTCGTGAAGATGCAGCTGCCATTACAAACACCTTAAAATGGAAAGCTGGAGGGAGCCTCTGAGGTGCAATGGGTTCCCCAGGGGCAGAGGCAGCACCGGGGACCAGTTCCAACTGGCACACTGGAAAGGGGCTGGTTTGGGACCGCATGGTCTCAACCCCTTCACATATCAAGAAGAGCAACAGCTTCACAGGCAGGCTGGAAAGACGAGCTAGTTGTTACATGTAGCAAATGTAGGAAAACCTCAGGTGGGGCTTAAAGTTGTTGTAATCCTACGTCAGCTTTTTCTTTGTTCTCACCTGAGTCCATTTTTCCTCCAAGTTCCACAGAAGGCTGCGCTGTTGGCGCTTTCATCCTCTACTTCAAAACACCCAGTTCTTTTCTGTTGAAATGTAAAGGCAGAACCATTTGGAGGATCATTTTTAAGAGCACTGGCAGCTTTCGTCTGCATCTAACCCCAGCAATTATTCTAAAGCGATTTTGAACCTGAAAATCGTATCAGAAGTTGACTTTAGTCTGTCTCACATTTTCTCCTCCAAAGATCAACTGAATTCTGCTTCCAGTGTTTCAGTTTCAGCAAGAAAATTATCTTTCCTGCAAAAGAAAAGACTTAGCAGTGAAGAGGCACACAACTCGCAAAGGATGCACTTCCAGTGTATGCAAACCAACACACAGCACTAGGTACACAAGAACAATTCCCGAGAGACAAAAATCTCTGCTCCCTCACCTTTACCGATATCCATTTTTAGATATTTCTGGTGATTTTAGATTGCATTGATCTATTGATGTTAGGTGGAACCTATTAACTATGCACACCGGTATTTACAGATCTGCTACACAGGGGAGGAGAAAGTCGTTTAGAAGCTCTGTTGGATTCTCCAAGACAGTGGCTGGTTTGTTTGGTACATGCCATTCCCGTTGAGCGCCGTGGCTGTGCGCACAAATCAATGGACCTCACATGGTGTGAGGGATTAATAAGCAGAGCTTTCAGAGTGCTAAAAGGCTCCCTGATACCTTCCCACCCAGCAGAGCAGCAGGCTACCCAGGGCAGCCGGCTCGCTGCATGGCAGGAGGTGGCCTGAAGCAGACATCCAGCAGACCCCAAGCCAACACACCGCTCAGTCACTGCGGTGGCCTTGGCTGCAAACACCATCAAGAGTCAGAGATCACTGTTTTCTGATGGAAATAAGTGTGTTTGTACCCATGCATTCCCATAATACAATCCACTTTGGCTTGTCGACTTACCCTGGGGAGTGTCGGGAATACTGGAGGACCTACCAGAGGATGCCTCTCAAAAGTAAGTGAACGTTAAAGCAGCACGATGCGGTGGAAGAAGGGAGGAATCATCCATGAGACAGAGAGAATCACAGATCTTTAAAAGAGTCTATGGCTGTTTTCTGCACAAATTTATGAGTGAAAGAAGCCTGGGTAGGACAGAGAGTCTGGCAAATGCTCCCGGATTCTGCTAGAGCAAAGCAGCTGTAATGCAGCGGGCAATTCAGCTCCTTGTTGTTCTCCCAGTGCTGATGGTATTGGGAGCACCAGGACCAGCCCTAGACCAGGTGCCAGCCCAACTCTCTCACAAGACGTGAACCTGGGGAGCTGCCAAGAAACTGGGAGCAGAGTCGAAACCAGGGAAAGGGATCATTCACCTTGTCTGAAAAAGATGGTTGGCACACGGGACTCATTGCAGTGAAACATCTCTGAGACCAGGAGCTCGGTACGAATCAGAAAGGGCTTAATGCTTACACAAGTAATGAAAGAATCCAGAACTACATCCCTCTGGGCTTCTAGCAGGGGGAGAGCAGACGGGCACAAAGGGCCTTAAGAGACCTGCGAGGTTCATCCCATGCTTGGGTGAGGCACGCAGGACTCCACTCCTCTTTATTGTCCGCTGTGGTATATACCGAGGACACCATTCTTTACGGTGCATGGCAGCTCGCAGTAGGCAGTGAGATGCAGCTGCACTGAGCTGTAAGGGTAATGCAGCACGTGTGTAACAAAGAAATATGATTTTAGTCAGCTCCAGCTGAACCACAGATGCTACACTGAAATGCCATCACTGCGCTTGAGAGAGGATGCTGTGGCGTGACAGATGAAACCACCTATTGCCTTCCCTGCACCGATTTACATCAGGTTCTCATGTGGAAACTTGTCTTTGCTGCCACGAGATGAGGCTGAGTTTCAAGAAACTGCTGTAATGCATGGGTCAAATCAGATCTGCAGCCTGCATGCTTCAAACTGGTGGGCAGCAAGAAGAAATCTTGTATAGATTATTCAATTTAAAAAAGCCAAACAGGTTTTCCCAAGTGCCCCTGTGATTGAGAAGCCCATTTCTCAAGGACTACCTGTGGCTCACACTGATCCACGGCCTCAAATGCGGATGATGAACAGGGACCTCTCTTCTTCCTTACTACATATAGCCATTTCTCTTGTGCCTATGTCCAGGTCCCTGTATAATCAATTAAAAAAGCGGAATAATCTGAAAATGAAATAAACAGCGTTTTCAGCTGGATCAGTTTCCTGACCTGACCCACTGCATGGCTGAACCTTACTCTTTCCAGGGAAGGCGCTAGGAACAAATGCCCAAGGGGAATGGAAGAGCTGAAGATGATGGAGCCGTAACCTGATTTTCTAACATGGAATTTCTCCTTCAGATTTTTCTCTATCCAGTAAAACATTACTTTCAGTAACTGTTGAAACTCTCGGCATTGGCTGCTGCCTTGGACAAGACCGCAGGTGCAGCAGAGAGGACTCTCCTGTTTTCCTGAGGAAGCCTGTGTTTAAATGCAGGTTATCCTGATGAGTTGAAATACTACGGTTTCGTGCAATAAGAGAGTTTAGCTTTCAGTTTCTGTTACTTGATATAATCTGCAGGACCAGAGAGGAAGAGCCTACCACAGTACAACTTTTCCCAGCGCTTCCAGCATCTGGTCCAAACAGGCTGGCTGAATATTCCCGGCTGCTTCAGCGATCATTTCTCCCTGCTGTAGAAACGTTAACCTTTCACGCTCACAAATTTAAGGACACCTTTCCAAACTGCCGCCTGCCAAAGGGTGGGAATTCTGACTAAATCCCCGCGTTTCCCCCACTGAACCAGACCAATCTCGCCATGAGAAGCGTACAGGTTGCAAAGCACGAGTTATACACAGGTTCCCACCAGAAAATAAACAACCACAAACCATCACTTACCCCCCCCCTCCGCCATCCGG
>VYZM01021751.1:144118-154303 GCA_013398915.1 Dromas ardeola
AAAAAAAAATAAAAATCTTGCAAAACTCTCCAAGTCCCAATTTCTGAAATGAGGCTCTGAGTGGGTTTTCAGCACTGACAGATTGCTCTTAGGTAAGTGTTTTTCCCACGTCTGGATTCCTCTTGACAGATGCAGACACAGAAACACAAAAAATAAAATAAAATAAAATTTAAAAAAAGACAGTTTTGGTTTCAGGCAAAGACTTTAGATGACATATTTTTAAACTGGAGATTATCATCTTTCTCATTTTGCATGCTGTGTGCGTCACTCACACCTTATTTAAAAAAAAAAAAAAAAAAAANAGTTTTTGTTTTCTGCCCACTTTCAGTCACCTCTGTGATCTCCTGATCCTGCCCGTGGCTCCCTTCCCACCGTCCCTTTCTTGCCTGGCACCTCTACAGCCGTGTCACGCCAAGCTTCAGGCTGGCTGTCGTGCCGTGCGTCATTGGCAGAGGAGCAGTTACGAGATGGGGAACACACGGGAGGGACGTGGGACACACAGAACGTGCCTCCTGCTAGATTCAGAATTTTGTTTACGGGTAAAAAGGTCACACACAGATGTGTGGAGCCAGTAAATCAAATTTATTGTGAGTCTAAGGTTTTAATAGTCCAGTCCAATTCAACAAGCAGCTGTTGGTAGTGGTGTGTGTTACAATGATAATAAGACTTTTATTTTCCAAATGATCTAACTATTGCTAATTCCAATTAATAATGCATTTAAAATTGTCAGACACAAGCTTCCTAACATCTGTCCTGTTCTCTGGCATTAAGTTCTCCTTTTCTGCGTGCTGTCAGACCGAGCAGTTGGTGTCCCCAGTTCTTCTCTGAGAAGATGGACTAGCCTCCAGTAGCTCTTACTACAAAGAATTAAAACACCAAGAATCCAGAAGCATCCTCAAGCTCAGTTTCCCAATCCTGGGAAACAAAGGTGGTGCTGGGAAGAGGTAACCCAGCGTGTGCCCTCTCCTACCCTGCCCAAAGCCAGAGCTCCTGGTAGTTATGGAGCCTTGTGGGGGGCTGGAGCCATCGGTCCATGTGCTCCTGGCCGCTTGCTGAGCCTTACTGGGTTTGCTTGTCCTGGTTCCAGTGCGCACCCTGGTCTGCAGCCACATCTGTAACCTCTGACAAAGCAAGTAAATATCAATGATAATTTAAAGATAATTACTTTTTTTCCAGCTTTGGTATCTGTTTGCCATGAAGCAAACTGAGCATCCCACCTTGCACCGCATCAGTCAGAGGCTTTTTGAGAAACCAGTGAAGTTCCCCCTAATAAACAGGAGAAAAAGGGAGCCTAGAGATATGCACTCCTTCCCCGGGAGGAAAGATATGTACATTTGCAGTGTGTGTTTCCAGGGAACCAGTTCTTTGCTCAGAATTTTGTTTTGATTGCTTACCAATGTCTCAAAGTTCCTCCAGTTCAAGGCTGTGGCAAAACTCCAGTTGCTTTCAGCAGAAGCAGAATGAAGTCTTGTATCTACTATGCAGAGTTTCTTGCCTGAGGGCTGCTGAAAAGACAGGCTATACGTTTCTTATCATAACAACAAGATGATCTAGTAGGCTTCTGCTTTCCCCCCTCCCCCCCGAAGTCATTCTCATCACGACTGAGATTCCCATGCATCTGAAGAGTCATCTCATTATCCTCTCATATTTTTCTTGCCTGGCACATATTATTACTGGCTTTATAACTGCAAGTATGTTCAAAGGGGAAAGCTATGAGTTTAGCCTAATCAAATCTCCAGCAAAATCCCAGGCATATCTTTCTCCAGGTGCAAATTATCTAATTACAGACATGTGCTAGAACCTCTTGAAACACTCTAGCACTCACTGGTTGAAGAATTAAGAGTTGATTCATTACAATTGCTGCATCTTGCCTTCCTTTGTACAATAATCCTTATTAACCCTCCTGACTGGGGACAGAGACTCTTTCCTTTGCAGTTGGCTCCACAATTGCCACCTTACGCTTCACTTGGTTTCTGGATTGAGGATATGCAAGAAGCTGGATGCCCGCTCCTCCTGGCTTTTCCTCTTGCCCTGGGTCACTGCCCCTCTGCTTGGTGAAGGGAGAAGAGGAAGGGATTGACCAGGAGCTGCTCACCCCTTCTCCACCTTCTCTCTGTAGGCTTCCCTGGTGGCTAGCGTTGACCGTCCATGCCCAGCCAGCCTGCACACCGCCTCCAGCCGGTCCCCACTGGCAGCCACGGTCAAGGTGATTCAGCAGAGCGTCATCCGCGGGTCCCAGTGCTGCGGTGGGTTTGATCTTCTGCTGCAGTCAACGTTCACGCACGTGCCTTGATGTCTTGGTGAACTGAACATCTCAAATACTTTACAACCTGAAATCCAAGCCAAGACTAAAATCATTGTCAGCCTTGTTCCCAAAAGCATGGGATTTTCAAAGCATTTTATTGAAATTAAGCTTTTAAAAATCTTTTAAACGAATTCATAGCAATGAAATGGATCTTCCTTTGCTCTAAGGTTCCCATGATGTTAATGCTTTGACTGACGTTGACACTGTGCACTCCTGCCTTTGCTCCACGCCAGCCACCTCCTGTCCC
Source organism: Dromas ardeola (assembly GCA_013398915.1). Lineage (NCBI taxonomy): Eukaryota > Metazoa > Chordata > Aves > Charadriiformes > Dromadidae > Dromas > Dromas ardeola. The sequence goes on from VYZM01021751.1 coordinate 146,671, forward strand.
ACTGACACGTGATGGAGCTGCCAGTCCTTTGTTTTCCATGCCATTAGACAAACGTCTAATTGACACTCGTCTGATTTTTTACCTGTCAGAAAACGTTTTAGGAGCAGGAATGGCTGTGGAATAAAATTGCTTAGAGCTTTCTGCTGTTTTTCTTGGGCAGAATTCAAGTTACCTGCCTGTCTCTGCAAAGGTTTTGCAGGCTGGAGATATTGAAGACATTGAGTATCTTTCCTTCTTGTGTCTTACTTTTAAATGTCAGAAGGTCTTTTTGTTTCCTGGAGAGATAGATGCCCTCTAGACAGATGAATTAATAATACTGCAGATACACAGGCACCAGAGGCATTGTAACTTATGAGCTGCAAGAACTCCTCCTTTTGCTCTCAAATATTGGTGTCTACTCTATTATTACCACCAGATTTCAAGGCACAAAACGTATAGCTGAGTCCCTGAAATATTTATTACCAAGCCTTATACCTGCATGCGCTGTTTAATGTGCACAGGGGGTCACTCGCCCCTTCTCGCTCCTGAGGTACATGTTTAAAAAGCCAGCTTGGGTTTACCTAAGGTGGTGGCAGAACAGCCAGGGGTTGAATTAATAACTTTTGAACTGTAGGGCAAGATCTTCTGCACCAGACCACTTCCCTTCCTATTACTGTTTCGTCTGAGCCCGGCTCGCTGAGCGTGGGCCGCTAGCCTCCCTCCAGAGCGAGCCACTCTGCAGCATCCATGGGGAGGCTTTCCTAATCGAGGGTAGAAATGCCAGATTTCTAAACAAGTGACATTTCACATTTAAAACAGAAACCACAACCAAATTTTAAATTCATCTGCTAGTTTAAGACAAATTAAAATTCAGGTGGCAGGAACTGGGAAGCGCAAACTTGTCTTCCACTGATGTTCAGGCACAATTTCCCCAGGGTCAGAGTATGATCTAGCATTAGCTGCCCATCTAAATGGGAACAGTGCTTTCAAACACATTATTGCAGATTAAGGTCTTCCATTTGCATATATTTTAAATAGCACTTATATTCATCGCAAGCGAGTGGGTGGAGGGGTAAGTTGTACAAAACGGGCTTCAATAGGAGAAATAAGAAAAGAGCAACAATGCAATAGCAATTGCATTTGATTTTCCGTGGACAGTTACAATTTAGACTTTATTATTCAAAATACAAATGGCAAGTACGTAATAGCTACTAATAATGGAACTTCAGAGCAGTTGGAAAAGAAAGGCTTTAAAATGGATTTCATAGTCCTTGAATTTTCAGCTGAAAGGCTTGGGTGACAGAACAAAGAAATCCAACATGACATTGTAAATCTGCCCTCTCCCTGAGCTGATGGGCTTTGCCTAGGGACTCCAATGGGGTCTGGATCTGCAGCCTTGATTTTTTATTTTAGTTTTTTGCCTTTATTTTTTTTTTTCCTCCGTGAAATCATACAGAATGCCACTGACAGCGTGTTCAGTTCCTGCCTGACAGCTGGCCACACGATTTCCATTGTGGTATGAAAAACCAGCAGATAACAGTGACAGCCAGCCAGTTCCTACCCGCGCCTCCGACTGCTCCAGCCTGGCTCACTGCGTGGGTCGGCAATATTCTGTTCCTCACATCAGAATGGCCCGTATGTGTAGGAAGACCAACCCCTCTGACCTTCTCTGAAGAAAGCCTACAAGCCTTTAACATCCCTTAGTGTGTTTTCTTCTTACAAAGTTCTCCTTTGGTTCTTCTTCCCCCTCTGTGTAGGGAGTGCAGGACAGAAAAACAAACAAACAAACCATGTTTTCCTCAACAGAAAACTCATTGCTAATAAAAGCGACTTGGCAATGAGTGGAGAGGGTAAGTCATTTTGTGTGTGTGGTGTACAAACGACTGGTACCGTGCACATTCATCGCTTCATCTCTGACTGCGGCTTACTCTTGGGTGCGCGGCGCACACTGTTTTTAGCCTGCCCGTGAAGATACAGAAACAGTAAACAGGGACACTCCCAAGTTCAGGTAAGACCATGCAAGAACTACATTTAAAACCGCACTTCACTGAATTCACAAAGAACCCTGTTGCCTTTAATGAAAAGTTCAAAACTTGTTCACTTTTCGCAGGCTGAAAACTAAGCCTGTCTGCAAGTGCGTCGCTGATTTGAGGCCAGAGAGCTGAAACTCTGCAGGCAAGCCGTGGCAACAAAAAATACTGTCACTTTGAACCATTTTGAAGGTGCCTGAGACCCGGAGGCAAGAGCACCAGCAGACACACCGAGATCTCTCATTTGCACTTCACCCGTCATGAGCTAAGGAGGCAAAGGCTGAGATTTGGGTGCATTTGACAGGGTGAGGAAAACTTAGGTAGCACCTTAGCATTTGCTGTACGTTTTCCTGTCTTTTAAATAATGGCATCCTGTAATGGCTCATCATCTCTGTTCCCTTTAAAGGCTTGATTAATTTAAAGGCACGATAGGTTTGCTGGGATGGCTCACATACCAAAGGAAAGGAGGAATGAAGAAAGACGAGACTCAAAAAGTAGTGGTAAAATATAAAATTATTTCAAAACTCTGTCCCTTTGTGCAGCTCTGACCAAAGGAAGAGAGGTGACAAAGCCCAAAGTTGCACAAGCCAGCAAAGGATGGTCATGTAGAGAAGCTGAGAGCAACTGCAGCATCCTTCCAAGCTCTAACTGGGTCCAAGTCACCCACCAGGCTCCTGATTTGGGGACCTTAATGTGGTGGCAAAAGTGCCTGTGGACAGCTGTTAATGGACATCTCAGCTCAAAAAACCTCTGAGCTGTGGAGCTTTGGTGAAAGCTCACCCAGTCAGCTGGGAAGGATCTCCGTGCATTATCCCTGGGCACTGGAACAGGTTGCCCAGAGAATCACAGAATGGCAGGGGGTGGAAGGGACCTCTGGAGATCATCCAGTCCAACCCCCTGCCAGAGCAGGGTCACCCAGAGCAGGTGGCACAGGAACACGTCCAGGCAGGGTTGGAATGTCTCCAGAGACGGAGACTCCACCACCTCTCTGGGCAGCCTGTGCCAGGGCTCTGCCACCCTCAAAGGAAAGAAGTTCCTCCTCATGTTTAGGTGGAACTTCCTATGCCCAAGTTTGTGCCCGTTACCTCTTGTCCTGGTGGAGTGGTGGAGAAGTGGTGGAGGCCCCATCCCTGGAGACATTCAAGGCCAGGCTGGATGAGGCTCTGAGCAACCTGATCTAGTTAAAGATGTCCCTGCTTACTGCAGGGGGGTTAGACTAGGTGACCTTTAAAGGTCCCTTCCAACCCAACGCATTCTATGATTCTAGCCCCATCTTCTGGATGGGGGAGAAAAGGTGGCTAAGCACCAGTGGTGGATATCTTCCTGCATCGCCCTTTGGTCTACCAGCATTTTCCTGTACCGCATACTCAGAACTTTGGCTGTCCAGCCCGGGACAGCCAGGGCTGAGGCACCAGCAGAGGCAGAGGATGGAGGATGCTGAGGCCCTGACAGGTTTCCAAACAGCAAAAAAGCCCAGCGAGTCAGTGGTGTGCTCACAGGGGGGGTAGGGGGGGCACAAAAGCCTTTGCAGGGCTGAGATTCAGCGGGTGACAGGAGGGGTTTGTGCAGTACGTGACTCTCTATTTGCAAACGAAGGGCACAGAAGTAAAAACAATCAGGAAAGGAGGGGGGTTTTGACAGTCACTCACTCTGAAGCATTTAATATTTAGGTTTGGGCTGAATTATGAAATTATGATAATTCAGCTAAATTGTGAAATTATAATAATGAAATCTGAAGAGCATACTTGAAATGGCACTTCCCCATGAGGTCTAAAGAGCTCAAATACAAAATTACTGATTATCATGCTTTTTAATTTATAAGTTAAACCTGCCTTACCTTCTGTTACCAAGGGAACAGAAAATGGCAAACATGGCATCCTTTCTAAAATGGGCTCCGGGGGCAATCCTGCTTATTTTACTTCCGACTTCCCTTCCAAGCAGCCTGAAAAATAGGATTAATACACATGTGGAGAAATGCGATTGACTGGAGGAAAAGTCCAGACACCTTCGTTTTAGAGAAAAGATCTCCTTGCTTGAAAGAGGCAATGGGGATAAGGAGGACACCCTACACACAGCCACCTTAGGTCCCCAGGAAGATTTCTGCTGGGTTTCTCAGCAAAGGCTTTTGAATAAACTGGGCTGCTGTGGGACCACAGGCATGGGGCAGCCCAACCAGCCCCAGGAATGGGCAAAGATGGGGGAGAGCAATCCCCTGCCCGCTTTCCCTGCGTAGGAGACACGGACGACAACAGCAGGGCTGTAGGCTCAGAGAAGTTCTTCAGGGGAAACAGTGCAGTGAAAGAGGAATAAGTTAATGGATCTGAAATCCATTCAAAAATGGATCTGAAATGAAAAGGGGCACTTTTCAACGTCGTGAAAAGCCTTGGGTTTGTTGAGCAATGCTGGGACTTTCCTGAAGGGCTGGCCTTCAGGTGCTGGAAAAATACCGCAGTCCTAGGCATGTAGTTATGCAGCACCACACTCTCACCTCTACACCTTTAAGCAAACAAACAGTTCAAGGGCTGCAGTGTCTTATCAAAATGCAGTACTTGAAAAAATTGGAGCCTCAAATTTTCAGGTCTAAGGAGCTCAGTAAGAGCTCCTTAGGTCTAAGGAGCTCAGAATGATCTCTGGACCTGGGATCAAGCAATACAGAAAGTCTTCCAGAGCTGCCTGGAGACTTAGATTTCTGTAATAACTGTGGACAAAATAGCAATTTTCCATTTCTTTCCTTACTGGTACAGAAACCTAAACAATCCAGGCAAGAAATAAAGACACAAACCACCTAGCCTGTGTATGGCTGTAGAATCGGAGAATCACAGAACGGTTTGGGTTGGAAGGGACCTTAAAGACCATCCAGTTCCAACCCCCTGCCCTGGGCAGGGACACCTCCCACCAGCCCAGGCTGCTCCAAGCCCCGTCCAGCCTGGCCTTGAACCCCTCCAGGGATGGGGCAGCTTCTCTGGGCAACCTGTTCCACCGCCTCACCACCCTTACCATAAAGAATTTCCTCCTGATATCCAGTCTAAATCTACCCTCTTTCAGTTTGAGGCTGTTATCCCTCGTCCTATCATAACACTCCCTGATCCAGAGTCCCTCCCCAGCTTTCCTGTAGCCCCTTTAGGGACTGGAAGGGGCTCTAAGGTCTCTGCCGAGCCTTCTCTTCTCCAGGCTGAACAACCCCAGCCTGTCCTCAGAGCAGAGGTGGCCCTCCTCTATTGGAGCAGGTCCAGAGGTGGCCATCTTCATGGCCCTCCTCTGGACCTGCTCCAACAGGTCGATGTCCTTCTTATGTTGGGGGTCCCAGAGCTGGAGGCAGCACTGCAGGGGGGGTCTCCCCAGAGTGGAGCAGAGGGGCAGGATCCCCTCCCTCGCCCTGCTGGCCACACTGCTTTGGATGCAGCCCAGGATGGGAGCTTCACATTCCCCACCAGCCCTTCCTTGTTGGTGAGAACAAGGTCCAGCATAGCATCTCTCCTCGTTGGCTCCTTTATCACTTGGAGAAGGAAGAATACAGCCAGCCAGATTCTTCTCTGAAGGCTGCTCCTAGCTTCAATTATTGGGCAAAACATATTGCATGTGCAAGCTTTGGCTCTTTTATCTGCAATATTTTGTACAACTTACTCAAATGGAAACCCCTGCACAGTACGAAGTTAAGGCCCATCAATATGCATTTCACTGCCGGGCAAAATTGGGGAAGATTTTTTCCTTTTCACTATGATATTACTATACTGTTTTCTATGGAAAAAAAAAAAAAGCATAAATACAAATTTTTTGAAAAAATTGGGGCAGATTTTTCCTATTGTAGGTTGTTTCTTAAAAGAGGAGGTATCCAAAATAAATGACAGTGCTTAAACTGAAGTCAGGCACTGGCCAGTCCCTGCCTCTTCTCCTCCCCGAGGATCCAGCCAGAGCACGGAGCAGAGCCGGCACGAGGCTCCTCTGCCACCCGGTGCCTCCCGCCAGCAGCAGCCGCCGTTGGATTTTGCAGTCTTGCTGTTCTGGGTTTTAAACTTAAATCTTCTGGAACGAGGATTGGTGAACAAGCGCAGGAGTCAGCAAAAACGGAAAAGAAATACATTATGGTGTACTGCCTCTTGTCGGTTCATGGGCTTTTTTGTCTCGGACAAACTGCCAAGGCTTGAAAGAGCTCCCGTCTCTGGCCTCTAACCTCTCGCTGCCTTCGCTCGCTGGAGCCTCCTCCCACAGAGAGATCTGGACGAGCAGCGATGACTGTGCATCCGCAGGGAGCAAACCCAGCTCCGGGTGCTCCCGCTTGGCCAGACACCCTGGACATTTACCCCCACACTCCTTTTGGGTTTGTTATCTCCAGGGAAACACCAAGCATCTGCCAGCTTCAGCTAAATTCCTGCTTAACTCATCTTAAGAAAAAAAACCCGCAGCTTTATTACACCAGAAGATTAAGTTCTCACAAAAAAAAGGGGAAAAATACCTGTTGTTAGCAAGCACAGCCAATAAAGCGTCCCAAGCTGCCACACCAGCAGCGGGGGTCACATCTCAGCTGGCGCGCGACAGGAGCACACGCTGTGTCCCAGCTACTACCCTTCAGGTTGGGGGATTTCTGCAGGGGTTGGTCCCCCCTCCCCAGCCAAGGTGGAAAACATTCTCCTTGCCACTGGGTTCAGACGAAGTTTCAAAATATTTTTGAAACTCTCGGGTTTCCCTCCGGATGTAGGGGAGCTTTGTTCAGCTGCTGGGTACCTGTCAGAACAGCGGAGAGGCTGCTGAGCCCTCTCTGAAGCTGAGGTACCTGTAATACAAGGAGAGGTTTCAGGAATGCTGATTTCCTGCTTCTGTTCGGCTTTCTCGCTCGAGGGACTGATCTAAATCACAGACCTGTGGGGTTCCTCCCTTTCCAGATGTGAGAGCAAAAAATTACGAAAGCTTTTCTTGCTTTTGTAATGCTTAGCAAGCTGCTAAGGAGAGGAAGCCCTAACCCTTCAACAGGTCCTCTGCAGCTTATGGCACGGCACAGCTTTTCCAAGAAACCGCCTGGGATGGGGGTGAAAGGAGCAGGGTTTGGGGAGAGGATGCTCGCAGGGAATGCCCCCTCCCTCCCCTATGCACATCGCACCGTACCCAGCCCGTGCCCAAAACCTATAACGCCAGGCTGCAGAGCATTCGATGTCCAAGAGAAGGAGACCCGCACATTGCAGGAGTCTCCCAGTGGGCAAAAAGACAGACGCCAAGCGAAACACTGCCGATGAAGGCTTTTCCCAGGAGGAAATGTGGACCAGGATTACAAAGCCTTTGGTCGGCTCCACGCCATCCTCCTCGGCGCCGAGGCCAGCGCCAGGACCTCTGGAAAGCTCGCCCCAATTGTCTGTTCATCAGCCTCCCTGGCAACCCGCTGCTCGTGTCAGCGATGCTTAATTACACTGGGTGACAGATTCATTTGTATATTTGGGGCTTATCCAATCTGGAATTCAGGTCCCATCCGTTTTTCTTCCAGGTTTTTTTTTTCCTGTCTTAGCCGCTATCTCAGTGAGGAAACTTCAAATTGAAAAAGTCCCCTCTGCTCGTCCCTCCCTAGACTAAAGCACTTACCATTGAATGTGGGGATCAGATCAATATACTTTTCAAACATTTTTTCTTTTTTTTTT
>VYZM01021751.1:154367-174907 GCA_013398915.1 Dromas ardeola
TTTTTTGTGACTATACAGTGCCTGGGATTTAAATGCACATTAATGTTCTGTGCTTTCTGTTTCACTGATTAGCTTGGCAAGCCCAGAAGCCAAACCTTTCCCAGAGGCAAATGAATGGCTGCAGAGGAGGAATACCAGGAACCCCTCTTTGTTAACTGATGAATATGAACACTTAAAACTGAAGACACAGGCATTTCCTTTTTGTATAGGAAATCTATTGCCAAGTGCTGGGCCTGGGGAGAAAATTTTCCTCTTTCTATTCAGTTCATTTGTCCTAATCAACGGGGTATAATCTAAGTGAGAAAAGACAGTGCAGGTCAGTGACCCTGGTCACTGATGGGGCTTGCTGGGATGGAGGGATGGCTGGCTTAGACCAGCCTAAACTGATTTGTGGACCTGAACCCTAAAACCCTTCTGTGATGAAAACAGCCATCTGCTGTCAAAGTTGCAGCCTCATATGAGGGCAGAGATACACCTCAGGGCTGGTGCCGCCTGCTTATTTTTGCAGTCTAAGCCCTCCCATTCTGATTCAAAAAGTGATATTTGTTTACCTCAGAAGAGGAGAAGGTAGAGAAATGGCTGTTGCAATTGCATGTGAGCTGGGAATAACGGCGGGCCGATTTTCTGCTTTGCTTGCACTTCAAGTGATAATAAATTGACAGTTTCCCCGTGTCTGAGTTGCTCACTGTCAGAAAAGATTTGCTAGAGTTGGGGTTAGTTTTCGAGGCAGATGTATCTCCACATCTCCCAGTCTCTCCAGCCAGTGTTTTCTGTTCCAGTCACTCAGGACTGCAATGAAGCGATGGAGGCGACTCACAAAGCCAGCTGAGTACCTTCATCGCTGATGATGGAGGATGAAGACCTTAAGCAGTGAGATTCTTCTGCCAGGCTGCTCAGCAAGAGATTTTCTCTCTTTAGTACATGATTGGGATCATACATGCTGACAACGAAACTGAAAGGAAGACTTCAAAAAGAAAGAAAGCATTGTGCGTATGTGTGGGGAAATAGGCACAGCAAAATAAGAGCATCCTATAACTTAAACTATGCCACAGATGATCTGGTGGCTTCTGCTCCACAGAACCAGCTGTGTTCCAGCAGTGGCCATTTGTCAGGAGCTGGGTTGGCGGCAGCCAGCAGCTTTGTCACCAAAGCGACAGAGTACCGCAGCTCCAGAGCACAGCACCCTCCTCAGACACATCTACAGCTGCAGCCCCGGGAAGCCGCCTTGGTAGAGCACTTGCTAAGGCTGCAAAGCCAAAGATGCAACAATCCATAAACACCAGAGTGGAGACTTTTCGTGTAATAGGAATCCTTGCTGCTTATGTGTCTGTTTTATGAAACTCTTCATTTATGCAGTCCAGTACTATTTCTCCGTCAGGACTTCTGTTTCCTCTCCACCAGGACTGGAAAATGTTTATTTAATGAACGCTTTATCGATATGCAGTTGCTTTCTGGAGATGAGCTGCCAGGGCTCAACGGAGCTGTTCTGCTGGATGAAGTTCAAGTTTCTCACATAGGCATTTTTATTCAAAAGTATCTAGTTTTCTAATAAAAGCTTTAAAGCAATCTGTAGCTCGCAGTACTGGATGCCATCCTGGAGACGCTGGGGTGGTCTGGAGGCAAACAATGAATATTCAAAACTTCAAATCTAGATTAAACAACGTTTTTTCTCCCTGTTAGCTCATGCCCTCCTTTCTAGAAGTCAATGTATTAAAATGAAAAGCTGTTAAGTGTAACAGTACTTCAAAGAAATCATTTCAAGAAAATGTCGACCCAAGCCCTTGGGAAGCGTTGGCCAACCCTTCCCCATAGAGGGTGCAGATGCTGGGCTGAGCCAGCTTGCACTCCCTGGTCCAGGCGTGGTCCCTCCCTGGGCTTTCTCCTGCCCATCGGGCTGCTGGAGCTGCTCAGGATCAGCGACCGAGCTCAGAGGTGGGAACAGCACGGCTCTTGGAGCTCAGAAACGTTAACCAAGTGGTTTTGTCCAGACACATGACTATCATGAAATCTGCTTCCTCTGCGAAGTGTTGTACGCTATACCAGAAGAGTGTAATGTTGGCTTTGATGCCATTATCTACGTGCGTTTGCCTGTTTCTCAAACGCTTTGAAATACGCGAGATCTCCTTTCACAGGCTGCATCAAAACACTCCCTTTTCTGCAGGGCTCAGCAATTAATACTAATCTGAGCTCTCTGACAAGTATCGAACATAAAAGAGAACCAGAAGATGCAGGGCGGCTTTTCACAGGCTGTGAAAGTGCTTTTGGAGTTACTGGAAGTAAAGTCTTCCTGGATGCTTAGGCAGCTTATCGCTGGGGTAGAAAAGAGATTTCCTGGGAATATTCCCAGATACCCTGAGGATTTGTTTCACTAAGATGCCAGAAAAACCATCCCAGTTCTTACACTGTTCCACCTTGAGCTGCATAGCAGGACTGTCCGTTTCTTCCCTAACCAGGAAAGAGAGAAACAAGTTTTCTCGAAAAACTTATAAAAACATATGAGAAGTTTGCAAGGATGACCAACTGTTTGTGACGCTGGCCTCCTGAACAGACGGGACGCAGGAAGGGAGGAGGAAGCCTCACTGGTGATGGGGTCTGCTGCTCCTTCAGTCCTTTCCTCCAAGCTCAGCCTCGTTTGCTTTGTGTCCTTTAACATAACCCAGTCCCCCTGTTTTTATTTCTCCATATCTGAGCACACGCGTTGCTTTTCATGCTCTCTCAGCATTAAAAGCTTCACACAGGCATTGAGGACCATGACCTCAAAAATCAAAAGCGAAGGTAGCTGCAGATGAGCTAATCTGTGTATTCATCAGGATGCCTTTTGAGATTGCAGACCGTACGTTATTTCCTTTAAAGCGTGTTAGGAAGCAGGATATTTTCTGAACATTTAATTGTCTTTTAGGGCTGTAGGCAATGGATTGCAACAAATTGCTAAATTTGTACCTCTATTTGCAGGCTATTTCACTACTGAAGTGAGATCATAGGAGAAACAAGAAAAGAAATACCAACATACAATTACATTGATGTATTATTTTTAACACATCAACATATGTAATGCTGGATTACTCAATTAGACAGGAGACGTCTTTCATTTTGCTCTTTTGGTGATGTCTAAATAACTCCTCTCCCTTCCAATAGCTCTCTGCTGCCCTGCCCTGTGTTATCTCCCGTCATCTGACCAAGCCATGGTGTTCTGCTGCCCCTCAATCAAAACAGTATGGTCCTGACTCCTGACACAGCGAAAAAAAAACAGGAAAGGGATGATGTAACTCACTGCATCACCGCGCTTCCGGCCACGCAGCAGCCCAGGGAAAGAATAATGAGTACAGATAAAGGGGAAAAACATATTTTGGAGCTCTTAAGTGGAGCAGCAGTTTCGTCTCTACTTAATTCTCAGAGGAAGCAAAATTGCTCACTCTGTTTAGAGAATCTTTGGTCTTTTTCTCCTGAACCAAACGGGCTTATGTGAGCAGCTGCTGTTCAAAGCCTGAGGGTCCAGACACAAAAAGCAGGTCCCAGAAGCTGGGGTTCCTCCTCCTCCCTGCCACGGGAGCCGGGAGGTAACATGTGAAGGGCTGAATTTTCATCAGTTCTGAATTTTAATTTCCAAGCTTCACAAAATAGCATCTTTCTGGGCATCGCAGATCATTTATTGGGATAATTAGCGAGGCCAGCAGAGGCAAAAAGGGCAGTTTCAGCTGCCGAAGGGTAATCTGATGCCAGTGAATTCTCACAGTACGATAGCTACGCTCAGAGAAGCGAGAGTTGTGAAACAGCCTTACCAACAACAGAGGAGAGAGATATTACGGACAGATTCACAGGACGGAGAAACCACTTCATGACTTTGAAAAGCAGACAACAATAGGAGATTATACTTCTATGGGTAGCAAACGAGGCTTTTAGTTGCAAAGTGAAGTCTAAACTCCTACTGAAACTTTTAAGTGCTTCAAGATGGGGGGACTGAAACTTTGGCTGCGTCCCTGTGAGAAGCAGAGCCACTCACAAGGTGTGGACACTGAACTGGAGGAAGCCAGAAAGACACATCAGTCACAACCAGACCTCCGTGTGCTTCCCCACAGCCCACCAGCCCCAGCCGAGGAAGACTTGGTCCCATGGTGTTTCTCCTGACCGCACACACGCTGGGCTCCGCAGCCTCAGCCCTTCCATGAACCTCCAGGGCTTTGGTGCCCAAGAAGCTGCTCAGAGGCATAATTCCGCTGGGAGATTTGCCCCGTTTGCCAGCAGGCGTGGGAGGCAGGGGCAGAAATCATCCCTGTCGGGAATACTTATTAAACACCCAACAGCTCATACACAGGGAGCACCATGGGGATTTGCCTCCCTTCAGGTACCATTTTCCAGTGATGTCAATTAGACTCCACTAAGCTCCAGGCAGCTTTGTTTGAGCTCCTCCTGGTATTGAAGCTTACTAAAGGCGAGGATGAGTCTCTTTATTCTACACCATATTGCGCAGCATAAACCTACTCACAGATTTTAAGACTCTGAAGGAATTGACAGACACCCAGGAAACGCTGGATAATCTGTACCTATCCTGATTTTTTTATGCCCCTCTGGCAAATCGCCTTGCAGTTTCCTGCTGGTTTGGTGCTAAAATAGAAGGGAAATTGTTTCCTTATGAATCAGCACAACCAATATCTTCCGCTTGTTTAATCTGGCTGAGTAATTCGTTCTTGGGAGGGAGAAAATTGTGCCCATAATCCCATGAAACATCCACAGTCAGACACCCACAGCCCAAAGGGAAGGTGAGTGACTCTGGACTTGGGAGCCAAATACTGAGACAAATTTCTAATTATTATTTCCACCTACCAGCTCTTGATTAGACCTTGCAGGCTCAGCTGAGGTACACAGGCAGCGTTTCCCACAAAGCATGGAGGATGGCCTGAATCCAACTGAAAATCCATGTTGCCTGGACTTTTGCCCTGCCATTTTGTCGTGTGCTGCTGTTCTGTCTGCACCCCATCCTGGGACAGGGCCTTGCTGGGTGCTGCTGTTACAAAGACAGGATGGCAAAAAGAGTTAATTTATTGCAAAGAGGCCATTGCTGCTTTGCTCTGCGTGTTTGGAAAGTTAAGAGTTGCTGTGGAGGCATAAAGAGGAGGATGTGACATGACAACTCCTCTGCCCCTGACCTTAAAAAAAAAAAAACCAACACCTATTTTTATTAACGGAGGATGAAGGCAGACAAATATTTCTTTCTTGCTGGCAGCTGTCTGTACGGTTTTGCAGGCACTCTGCCAGCTCCCTGGGCAGCAGGAAGGCAAGGTGATGGACAAACCTCTGCATGGATCACAGATTTGGGCTCTGGATACAAAGGATGAAAGCTCTTGCCCTCTTTGCCAGCCAGGGCTGCCTAGAGGCTGGCTGGGAGCCCTGAGGGAGATGTCTCCTCTACGGGGCCTGGATGCCTTCATGGGTGTTTTCCTGCACTCCCCAGGGAGTCTCATTGCAGCATCTTCGCCAAAAGAGCATATGAAGGAGGATCACATGGATCTCTGCTCAGGGCGAATGTGGGGCTTCTCCTCTCTGGCTCTGCAGAGGATCTCACAGTGACTGGCTAAGAGACACTCTGTGCATTATGCTTATGATGGAGTGAAAGCAAGTGTTTTCCTATAGCATAAAGGGTATGATCAGCAGCTCAGGTGATTAACAAGCCTGGGATCTCATTCCTGCGCAGTGGAGCAGAGCTCACTGCATCGCTCTGGGCTGTGGGACCTGCTTCCCACAGGGTGCTGGTGAGGAAAGGACAGCTGAGCCCCCCCAGCACACACCGTTCCTGTCTCCTATGGTGCACTTGGGTGGTGATAACAAACACGGAGCAAAACCAGGCGTAAAGGAGAGGTACAAGTTCAAAACAAATGCAGGCTGAGGGTTAAGTTTCAGTTACATCTTCACTTGCTGAGAAGCAGGTGATTCTACGCTCCCTATGACCTGAGGCATAAACCAGTCTGGTTTGTTCTGACTTTGGTGAAAGCCTGCATCCTGAGCCAAAATTCAGAAGAAACCCACACTGACACTGATAGCACTTTGTTCCTATGAAGTGTGTCTCTTGCCTTGGCATGTTTCTGCTACTCATTCCTGGAGGCAGGAACAGCCTGCCTGGCCATGGCCCTGTCACCACCACAGCGCTGGGGAAGGACGCGCCAAGCAGCCGGTGCGAGCACCTGGCAAGGGGCAGCCCCGTCCCGCTCCCCAGCGAGTCTTGCCCTGCAGAGCTGGGTATCAGTGCTCCTAAGTCACAAATCAGCCACACATCAGGGTTCCCATCTCCTAGCGATACCCCACAGCAGGGTCCCCAGGCGCTCAGCCGGATCCTGCTCTTAGCATCCCTGGGCTTCACCTCCTGCCGGCGCTCCCGAGGTGGGAACGGAGTGATGGCCGGGCCCCTCCGTCCCCGGAGCCGCGGAGCCTCTCGGGCTGCTTGTTCTGCTCCATGTACAGGGGTGTCAGGGTGGCACAGGGCATCTGTGGCTCCCCACGTACGAGGGTGGGACGGAGCACCATTGGTTCCCGAGCAGCATCCAAGCAGCCCAGGGGCAGCCAGCACCTGCCTTTGCCCCAGCTCATCCCGGGGTACAGAAGCAGCTTAACATTTTAAACCCCACGGCACAGAGTCTTCCCCCCAGCCCTGCAGGACCATCCACCTCCGGCTCTGTCCCTGCAGAGCCAGCTTCTGAGTTTTACAGCGAGTCCCACAACAGGCACTTTTTTTTTTTCTTTGAAACTCTGTCTCTTGCAGTCATATCATTTCACAAAGAATTGTGGATTTCATAAGAAGTCGGTTTATAATAGTCCTCTTTCCTGAGAAAATGCGACTTGACACGAGCTTAAATTTTAAAGTGCTCATCAAGAGGAAGCTGGAATTTATATTACTGTTTATGATTGCGTTAACCAGGGGATATAAGTTCTTTAAAAGAAGCTGATCACATAAAACAGTGAAGCTCAAGAGTGTGGGGCTTTTCCTTTGGGAAGACTACAGGAGACAGACATCTGAGGGACAGTGCTGCTGTCCCCAGCCCTTCGTGCCCTTTAGATGCCAGGGTCCCTCTAGGACATTCCCAGTTTCCCCCCCTCTATTCAAAGCCAGCCATGCTGAACTGTCCTATTACTCTCACCTGGATCACTGGGATCCCATCCACATGAGCTCAGTCTCTGTGGTGCTTATTTGAAAGGTCAGGATCTGACTCATGACTCTAGTATGGCGATATTTTTGGCTCTGTTTTAATCATTTTCTCCTGTATGTCTCATGCGCCGCCTGCCAGAACTTCTTGTCCTCCCAATTATGGTGAAAATAGATTATTACTAGTAAACTAATTCAGGAACTACTTTGGAATTGTTGACGAACACAGAATCTAGTTCAACAATACAAATTCCTCATTTATCTTTCTCACTCCGGTGGTGGTACAGGGATAAATGTTGAACCAGGCTTTCCACATTAGCTGGAGGGTAGAAAGCAAGAGAGCGCACTTATGTCTGCTGCTATGAATGTTTATCTTAAAATCCTCATGTTTAATGTTAACTTGCCAATGCAAAAAGAAAGACAAAAAAAACCCCATGTCACTAGGATCCCTGCTGTTAACTTGGGGTCTCCTTTCCATTTCCAGTGAAAGATTTAACACTTTTCTGTACTCAGCAGAAAGCCAGTGCCCTTACTCCATGAACTCCACAGTCTCACTGTCTCAGCCACAGGCATTCCAGTCCAGATCACATGAACTCCAAAACTTTTTGACATTAATCCATATTCCTCAGTCTAGACCCATCATGCCCAGCTATCTCACTCCTGAGATGCCAACAGTTTTAAAACTGCATTTCCTCTGTAGCGATTTTACTTCACATTAATATTATGTCTTTTATGTCTCATTATTTGGCAAATGTTAATTCATAGCCAGCCCTCCTGTGAAGCAGAGAAATTGCTATCATTAACCTCATTTTATGGAAAGGAGAGAGTGGAGAAATTAAGTGATTTGCTGAGAGCAAAGAGGGAGAATCAGTATTAACATGGAAGTAAAAGCTCACAGGTCCTGCCTCTGAACCATCCCTCCACTCAGCATCCCAAGTGGAGCACCCTTTTTTGGGCAGCCAGCACAGAGACCAACATCATACTTTGCTGACATCTCTTCTGGTTTTATCCCATGCAATCTTTTTAATAAACACCAGGGCTGCCCGGGCATTAGAACAACATCCCTTCCTCTCCTATCCGGCAGACTGGCAGCAACGTGCCTTTGAATTTTCTGCATTCAGTGCCCCTTTTCTTCATCCCGAAGATGATGCCACGCTCCTCCACAGCGAGAACCTGCTCTGGCCATCTCCTGGGGCCGGTCACTGGTCTTTGCAGCAGGACGGGTGGCTGCTGTGGCTCTGCCCACACAGCTCTGTCACATCCACAGGAGCACGCCGGTACGAGCCCTGCACATCACACCAAGGTGAAAGGATAACATCATTCCCTGCCACAGTCACAGCTCTGACACGTGGAGACGGTATCTCTGGTTTCCCAGAAGGCAGGGCTTTCTCAGCTGTTTTTATTTTTGCCGAGTGACAAATCTGACACACAGGAGCAGTTAGCTGGTTCCCAGCTGTCACAGGGCTGAGCCGCAGCAAACGTGCCGACAATACTTGACACTGGAACAGAACAAGCGCTCTCCTCAGCAATCACTGGGCATCCTTTTTTAAGGCTAGATGTACTGGAAACTCGTATCTCAGCTGGCAGAAGCCTGGATTGCCAAAAATTACATCTCAGTTTGGGGAGGCGTCAGGAAAGATATGTTTGAAGTTCTGGACAAGCTCAGTCAATGAAGTGCAATTACTATGAAAAACTCTTTGCACGGAAGATGGATTTTGTCATGCACGCACACGGGATGCTGCACTCAAATAGAGCCAAAAGACCAGGCAGAGCAGGCACAGCAGTTTAGGGGACACACTTTCCTGTTACTAATGCCTCAGATATTTATTGAGACTTGAGACAGGGGAAAGTTATCTGACCGCACACTTAATTTGCCCTTTCTATTTCTCTCTCATTTCATTTTGGAAGGGATTTTGTTTCTCTACTGCATTTTTTCCTGGTCTTTTGGGTATGTGTTTAGCTTTCCAAGAAGTGTGTCCATTGAAAGAGTTTTTGGGTTTTTTTTGTATCCTGAGATATGACTTTACCACCAAAAAAACCACTCCTCTACCATAAAAATCATGTGAGTTGACTGTTTGCTGAAGGCTGAGCACGATTAATGAGACCTCTCCAATATTTAGGACTCATGCATGACTAGGGCAAGGGGAAGTATTTCAGACATGAAATGTTTTTTCCATATGAAGAGGTGGAAGTTAAAATAGCATTATTAATAACAGAACTAGGTTGCAGCAGGCTTCCATTCCCAGGCTATCAGGAAACCCAAAGGTATAATTCACAGTAGCTTTGGTGTCGGTTTTCAAATGCTTTGATTTTTGTTGAGCAATTTGCAGAAAAGTGAGTAAGATTCCAAGGAAAAAAAAAAAAAGGCTTTTCTGATCATTCTTTGACTGCTTGAGTGTGATTTGTTCGCGTTTGAACGGCGGCACTCAGCTGCACCACCAGCCCAGCCTGTCCCAGCTGCCACCCCCCCGGCTCTCAGCAGTGCCAGGGGGATCACGGGGACACAGACAGTGACACAGTGGGGACACAAACCTGCCAGTGCGCCAGCACAGGGCTGTGCTGATGGACAAGTATTGTCCTGCTTGGGAACCCCATTCTTTCTTTCCATCTGCCTTTCCTGCAGTTGGTTGTGGCCAAAGACATAAGAGACTGAAAGATGGATGCCTGGCAGAGTTCAGGGTCCCATTTTATCAAACACAGATGCTTATCACTGCTGAACTTGCCAGGTCTCTCTTCCTGGATAAGCACCCTGCCACCAGACTGGGACAACCAGAACAGGGACTCTGGAGCTGGGTTTATAAAAGCAAGTAAGTTTCAGAACAAGTTTTTCTCCTTGCCAAGGTCCCAGACGTGTGGTACCATACACATTCCTGTGCAAGATCCTGTATTTCTTACTGCTCCCCATGTCCCCCCAGGCCCCTCCTGTGGGGATGCTCATGGGGCCATGAATGCTTTCTCAGCACCACCAGCTTGCAGCTGATGGATCTCTTCCTACTCAGGTGAACACAGTGAAAGAGGAGTTGATTAGTCCTCTATTAGGCTGCAGAGTAACTGATTTTCTTTTAGATGATTTTTTTTTTTCATTTCCACATAGATATGAAGTAGAACAGTTTTCCAGAGGAAGGCCTGTGTTTCCAACACAGTGTTTCCGTGTGGGTGTCTGCTGGAGGCAAGGGCGTTCTCCGAGAAGGGGAGGTACACAGGCCAAAGTCCCCTCCGGCTCAGGAGGAGATTTTCCCACCAAGAAGGAAGGCTTCCCCCTTGCTGGGCAAGTGATTTAATGGCACAGTTTCAGTAAAAGCACAGCTGTGAGGATTGCTCCCATTCTGCCTGTGTATATCTGGCATGCCCTGTGAAAGCTTGCCTGACCAAGCCCCTCAGAAGACACTGGTGGGAAGAATCTCTTTTCTGTGTTATCCAAATTACCAGCTTCCTAAGTATCCTGCCTCTTTCCAAAGCACTTGGCTTTCATGGGAAAGCTGAGGAAACTGGGGGTTACTAGGAGCAAATGGAGGGGCACCTTCAATGGCAAGAGCTTTTTGAGGTTGCTCCTGCTGCTGCAGTATTCCCTCAAGACAGATGGTGACACATGCACAAGGGTGCCAGCCAGTTGCGCTCCTGGCCCTTTAAGCCTTGATCTGAAATGTAATACTTCAAGAATATGATGGTTTAAACAATTTTAGTCAGTGAGTCAGTTCCGGATTATCAGCCTGCAGCAGGAGGGTAGTGACTCTCCCTCATAAATTCGCAACCAACAAGCTCTTCCCTTTGATGAATGTTATTTTAAAGAATCATCTTGCTTATTAGCTCCAAGTACACTGCCCATTAGTCACTGCAAAGGAACATTGCACCCTACTCCCCCGATGGCTTTATTCCTGGGATGACTGGTTCAGCATTGCCAGAAGAGAAAAGAAGAGGGAGAAGGAAACAGAAGAGATGTGGTCCCACCAGACACGTGGGGAAGTTGGTGCCATTATGGAAAAGTCACCTCAAGTGATGAATGGGAAGAAGTACACAAGTGCTTGCAAGACTTCCAGACCTAAAAATATTAGAAAAAAACCCTAAACCTATGCATGACTCCAAACTTTTGCCTGGCTTGGGAAAAAGTAATGTGAAAGGCCCTGTGCCAAAATGTGAGTGGTTCAGAGCCTGGGTAGAGTAGGGCTCTGGTTGCCTCATCTGACAACATCTTACCAATTGCCACACATTAAGTTTTTATATGACCTATGCTTATTTCCATCGACTGTTGCTGTCTCACCAGTATTTAACTCTTCCACCACTTAAATGAGCTCCTCAGTTTGGCCATGAGTCTGTCCCTCTATTGTTCTCCACAAGCTGTGATTTACTGAGGAGGAATATCAGTTCAACAGACCATGACTGTAGATGAAGCTGCTGAGAAATAAGTTCCTTGCACATAGCTTGGATTGTGTATCTCATTTTCTAGAAACTGAGAGAATCTGCGATTATCCCTTTAGGGGAGGGAGAAGTAAACGTGGTGATACCAGTGAAGAGCCTCTGGGTCTGACTGAGCAGGAAAAAAACCATCCCAGAAGTATCAGTTCAGTGAATATTTATTCTAACTTGCAAGGCATCATGGAAGGGTGGTGACTGCAACAACTGCCAAGATGTGATCCAATCTCCTAAGATCTCAGACGAAATTTATTTGTGGTCTAACTCCACTAGTTTCTGTCAAGATAGAAAAGGTCTGCCCTTCACATTCAGTATCTATGAAGGGGATTATATTTCAAATGAGGCTTGTATAAATATACCGCATACATATACATGTATATACGCACCTATGTACACCCATTTTCAAGGGTGAAGGGGGAACCATGGTCTCTGACACCGTGAAACTAGAGACTGATGTTTCTTCATACTTGATTCAGAGCACGGGGAGGGATTCGCCCCTGGTTTACGAGGGCTCACAAAGCGATGGTTTTTGCCCGGTCTGGCAGATGCTAGGCTCTTTCAAGAACGATGCTGCCCAGATGCTCTGCTCCCCGTATGATGCGGTAGCAGAGGAATGCTGATGGCTTGTAGCTCATTGCGCACTCACAGCATCATTTCTATTTATTCCTTGCAGGCTTCATACCACCCTAATGTTGGCTCAGCTCAGACAAGCTGAAGCATATGCTTCTATGGAACTTTTTTTTTTTTTAAATTCTTAACTCTTCCAGGTGAAATGCATCTTTATGGAAATCCCTTTTCCTGCCTTCCCAGGAGTGTCTCCAAACCTCTTGAACCCTTTCTCCTTTACTGAGAACCCTCCCTAAACTGGAGTCTTGTTTGGAGACTCGTCATTTGAGGAGCTAGGCAAGATTTAAGGGAGTCACTCAGTGCTGGTCTTTTAGACTTGCCCATTTTTAACATTGTACAGACTCCAGGATGAAGGTGGGGAAGGACCTGCCTGGCTGCACAGGCAGCAGCAGAGGAAGTGATTTTCCAGAAGAGAACCACTGAGCAGGAACAAGGTCCATCTGAAGCAGGTGGAAGGGTTTCTTTCATCATAGCCTTGCTAACTTAATGAGGAAACCTTTAAACTAAAATTAATGAGTTTGGTGGCACAAGCCTACTGGTGGATCCAAACCACAGAAACTTGGAAGGAAGCCTAAGCACAGGTAGTCAGGAGTGGGGACAAGAAGTAAAATAATAGCGAATTTTTGTTCACCCTCTTTGGTGTCTGTGTCCCAGTGAAAGAAATACACAAGTAAGCTCTTTGCCAAGAACAGCAGAAGATTCCTATACAAAAAATTTTGAAGCAGAAAGCGAGCTGTCTGCAATAGTAAGTATTATAAAATAGGATTTTTTTTTTTAAAACTGCTGTCAAAGTCAAAAATATTTTTCACCCAAGGTTTTTTCACTTTAAGATTGATAGTGTTAGTTTGTATTTTAAGCTAAAGAAATAGGATTTTTCCATGGCAATTGGCAACTCCTTTTGCACAGGTTTGAGGAACTCAGGCAAGCAGCGTGTATGAAGAGCCCAATGTGATGGGGCTTTACAGGGAAACAGGGATCTCCCGCTCCGCAGAACCTGAGTGGAAAGGCCAAATGGACACCAGAGGTGTTCATCTCTTCAGGTAGGCACAAAGGCACGATGGTAATGAGGACAAAAAATGTTTTACTAGACAGACGTTTGTTATCATAGGAAAAAACAAGACGATGCAGTTCACCTAAAAATCTCAGACCACAGAGAAAATTGAACCAACATTTATACACACACACACTAATTAGCAAGGACATTAGCACATCATATAAGTTTCCTAGACTGAAAATATCACAAACTGCATGTTGCTAGGTACCTTGCTTTGGCAACTGCTGCCTGAAAGCCCAGTCAGCTTCAGCAAATTAAAGAAAGGCAAAATCATATTTAACCATAATGATGGCTGAGTTCATGGTCAGGATCCAAAACAGCAAAGGCTAAAACATAGACTGAAAAAAAAGCTTCTGGAAGAGAAGACACATTCTGGGGCAAGACTTCAGTGGTGTTGTTTTCTTCTGCTCAAAAGAAGAACCACAATTGAATCAAAATTATCATTCCAACTTTCAGCCCTAGCAGTGACCCCCAGGGTGGAAACCAGCTTTTCTCAGCAGGGAGAAGAAGAAACCAAAGCACACATCTAATCTCAAGAGGAGGCCCCCAGATCACACTTGAAACCTGTTCTTGGAGACACAAGGGAAGACAGATGGTCCTTAAGTTTCTGTTACCCAGTTATACCTGGGCCTACACCTCACAGTGTCTGGCTCTCTCTGTATCAGGATGTTTCCCCAAAATACCTTTTGGTACATATCATGACAACAAGACACAGAGGAATCTGGCTTAATATCTACACTTTTAGGTTTTCTAAGGAAATCTCATCATTACCTGTCCTCTTGTAAGGCAGGAGACCAACTCAGAAAACTGAGAAGAGGCATAAAAAAAACCCCCAAACCAGAAAAAGACACTTGGTAGCCATGAGCTCACCTGTCTCTGGGGAATCTGGATGTGCTGGATCCAGCCATCTACTGGGAAGAGCACAGGATACTAAGGAACTGGAGCCAGAAGAGCTATGGGGAGCAGGGTCCTACAAGTAAGCCCTGGGTGATAAGGTGATGAGCTACAGCTTGCTTGGGGGACACAAACAGCCAACACCTGAAGGGGATTGCCACCATCACACCTGGCAGGGTCATTGTCTTCAATCAGCTTTGAGTCCTCTTCTCACATTACTCAACAGCATCCACAATCTCCTGTGGCATCCCTGTCAGCATTTTGTAACCTAAATGCCTGTTCATACCTTGCAAAAAAGGATTTTTTAAAGCAGCAGGCCCTAATTAGCCATCTCATCTATTGTCATCCATCCCGACAGTACCAATATTGTGCTTTCCCCAGGCCCTATGCACAGTTGAGGCTGCTAAACCCCAGGAAGTGTTTCTATGCATTTAGGCAACATATAGGGCGCTCTCATCAGCTTCACCTCACACAGGATAAAAATCTTTGGATTTGACCTTTCAGCAGAAGTCCGTTTTAACTCTGGAGTGTGTTGGAGGGAGGAACAATTCGGGGATTTGGGCAAAGTTGTTCCTTCCTGCAAAGCCCTGGCTTTAGCCTCCGAGCCCTGAAGCATCTCCCCGAACACAAAGAGTGCAGCCTGAGTAAGTGGCTGTGAGTAATCTTGTTTGGCTGATATTTTTCTGAATTTATCAACTTGTAACTTTTTGATGACCTTCCTGAGTAAGTACAAACATTGTAAGTTATATAAGTCTTGAAAGCAGGAGCTGGCAATGTGCGATAAAGCAGCTGTCAGGAGTGTCATTCCAACCCGAGATGATTGTAGTCTCTAACCATTTTTAATAATGCTTCTGATTGGTTTTTTTCTACCTAAAAGAAAAAGGAGGAAAAAAAAAAAGAAATACATAACGAGAATTGTGTTCTTGGCTTTTACAACACACTTTAGTTGAAAGCTTTGTAGCTTTTCATACAAAAAAAAACGATGAAACCTTTTCCCCGCTTGTGTTCATGTGGCAAGAAGGAAGCACTCTCCCAAAAGATTAACAGGAAGACCTGATCCCCCATCCGGAAACTCAAAAAATACCCTAGAGGCACATAAAACAGGGTAAAACTCTGCAGGCAATAACGCAGCCAGTAACCTTTAGCCCACGACCTTGGGTATTCAATATGTGATGTGCTGCTCGGCAAGCTCTGCTGCATCTCCAGATGTGTTTCGCTGTGGTACCACAGGCTGCAGCAAAGACTCTACTAACTCAGCTGCGCAGCCAAGAAAATGTTCTGTTCCTTTTCTGAAAGCTGTGGCAACGAGTAAAGATCTATACTAATTTATTTATGGTCTGATTCTGCCACCTTTCTGTACACACCGAGCCAGGCCTGGTTCCTCACGGAGGGCTGTTGTGTTGAGGTTCTGTCTCCCTGGATGTGAGCGGTTGAATCTGTTGCTAAACACAGCAGGAGCTTTGGGTAGAAGAAAGAGGAGAAAGAAAAGTTAACGCCAAGTAATAGCAGTATTCATCACTTAAAGCCTTCACAGAACTTTTGCAAATACTAAGTAATTGCTCGCAATATTGCTGGTGAGTAGGTGTTAGCGAGGTGCGAATTTGAGGCTCTACCCTACTCCTTCAGAAAAGCTTTACCAAGACATTCTTTGGAAAGAGCTGACCGTCGTTTGTCTTCAGCTTTCAGATGCCAAAACAGGGGTGAGAAAATGGGATTTTGATTGATACGATAAGGGAAACAGTCAGGTGAGGATGCGAGGGAAGTTTTTTCGAAGTTTTAGTGTGGGAGCCAGCGCTGCTTCCCTTGCGGAGTGCCACGGGGCTGGCACACAGGGACAGCCGAGCCCCGCACCGGCAGCGGCTGGGCCCCGTCCTTCCCCGCTGCCTCAGTTTCCCTCTCTGGAGATGGGCAGAGCCAGCAGCGGCACAGCCCCGGCTCTCCGAGCAGCCCTCCATGCCCGGTCCCCGCTGGAGCAGGCTTTCAGAAGGTGCGTGGCTGTAGATGGGAAGAGCTCTGCCGACCCAGGGAGGGAGGGGAGATGACCTGGGGGTCCTTCGCAGTCTGCCAGCACCAACCCAGGGGGCCAGACACCGTGGTGCTTTCCCAAAAGGCATCTGCCCACCTGCTGCTGTGCGGCTGGGGTGCGGGAGAGCGGCATGGCTTCTCCCATCAGCTCACCGTCACAGACCTCAGCATGGTCTGATTCCCCTTAGGAACATCGTCAGCTTTTATTCGAATTAGAGACATCAAAAGGCACCACCCAGCCTTGGCCTCACAGCACCGTAGTTTGATTTTCCGCCATTACCAATAGAAGCTGCTTACCTCTCTCCACAAAGCACTGTGAAAGCAAGCACTACCGCCGTCATTTCATGCATGGGAAAAGAGCTCCCCCAGGACAGAAAGTGCCACCGTCGTGGTTGTGAGGTGTCTGTGCCCTTTACAGCCCTGACACCCGCCGCACGCCTTCTCCCAGGCTGTGGCTGTGGGTCTCGCTGCTAAACAGGTCCGGCTGGGCACCCAAAGGGACCCTCCCCGGCTGCAGACCTGCAGCGAAGGCACTTACAGCTCCTGCAAGGACAGGGAGGTGGACAGTAAATCCAGGGACCTGGCAGTCCCTGTCCAGGCTGTAGGAGCATAGGGAAGAAAGCATTTTCCTAAGAGGTGGTGTGATGTTAGCTGCAGCCGGACAGAAGATTGCTGGACTGCAGCCCAGGACCATAGAATCATAGAATCATAGAATCATAGGGTTGGAAGGGACCTCTGGAGATCATCTAGTCCAACCCTCCTGCCAGAGCAGGGTCACCTTAGAGCAGGTTGCACAGGTACGCGTTCAGGCGGGGTTGGAATGTCTCCAGAGACGGAGACTCCACCACCTCTCTGGGCAGCCTGTGCCAGGGCTCTGCCACCCTCAAAGTAAAGAAGTTCCTCCTCATGTTGAGATGGAACTTCCTACACTCAAGTTGGTGCCCGTTACCTCTTGTCCTGTCACTGGGCACCATTGAAAAGAGCCTGGCCCCATCCTCCTGACACCCACCCTTTAAGTATTTGTAAGCATAATCAGCCGTGATCCAATGGACAGAAAGGATCCGTGACCACTTTTATTTCTGTTACGTGTCTTTTTGAGTTGATGCTCTTTTAAAAAGCTCCTCAGTCTGATTCTTCTTCAAACAGAGTTTTCCTGGCACTATGCAGGGCCCTGATATTGTTTTTGAGGTGAACCCTAAAAAGGATCTCGAAGCTCGGGAGGATTCAGGACCTTGTCAAGTTTGGTTTTTTCAGCTGTGAGATTAGATGTCCGCACTAGTGGCACCTCACTGCTCCCCTTGGGGGGGAAGACTTTTCCAGAAGCATGGAGAGCAATGAGCTTTGGGAAGAGCAATTTCAGCCTAGACATGTGAGGCTGCATCCCCTACATGTCCAGGTTTAGCATCACTGAACCCCATCCCTCTGTTCTCGAGCCAGCATTAAGGTAAATGACCCCCATGCCAGGAGAGTACAGGGCAGCAGAGACGTGCACGAGCACCTGTGAAAGCCACAGAATCATAGAATCATAGAATGGTTTGGGTTGGAAGGGACCTTAAAGACCATCTAGTTCCACTCCCTGCCCTGGGCAGGGACACCTCCCACCAGCCCAGGTTGCTCCAAGCCCCGTCCAACCTGGCCTTGAACCCCTCCAGGGATGGGGCAGCCACAGCTTCTCTGGGCAACCTGGGCCAGGGACTCACCGCCCTCACGGTAAAAAATTCCTTCCTGATATCTAATCTAAATCTTCTCTCTTCCAGTTTGAAACTGTTACCCCTCGTCCTATCGCTAACTAAAGAAGAGCAAGTCTGTTGGATGTGCTGAAAATCCCACCGTGGATGTCAGACGCAACCCCTGGCTGGTTTTCTGTTGGACTTGTTGCAGTGAGGTAAGAAGTTTTCAATGTTTTCTCAAGACGTTTTTGGAGTGAAGCAGCCTGCGTGGGGTGCCTCGCTGAAGCTGCTGCGGGCCCCTGGGGCGAGGGTGGTTGCTCCAGAGCAGGCTGACCCCACCGCGACGGTGGTCTCGCTGCCAGCTGCCTTTGTGCCGCAGTGGGCAGGTCTCGCTGCCTTCATTTTTCCATCTCTTCACAGGCGTTAACAGCCTGATTCAGCCACCCCGAGTGCCAGGAGAAAAGCTGCAACAAGGCACACAAGTCTCTTTCTCCCACAGTCCCATACAGCCACATGCCCTTTCTCTTCATTCTGGTCCTCCCAAACTAGTCCAACCTCCGTATCTCAGCATCGTCTATTCACTCCTATGACAGAGGGACATTCCTCTACTTTTTTATTCCCCCATAGACTTTTTAAAGTTGTCACTTTTAAATTTTTTCTCACAAGACTAAGCCAACACCTCCTTTTCCGATACTTTCTGCATAGCACTGTGATCTTAGCATCCTTTCTTCTGTCAGCTGATGGAAACAAAATTTGCATATGCTGCCCTTTCCATATAAAAAGTACCAAGTCTTGTGATTTTGAGACTAACGTAGAGGACTCAGGAGAAGAGTGGACAGAAGACAGGATGCCCACTCATGAGAAGGAATGGAGAAAAAAGATGGCGCGTAGTTCAAAAGAGCCTTTAAAGCAGCGATGAAACTCTGGAAGACACATTAATGACAGGGAAAAATGTCTGTGGGATTCATCTGTTTGTTTTAACTTCCCCAGGGCAAGTGTTTTCCAGTCGTGGGCTTTTGTGTATATTTAGGTGCAATATTATTGCTAACAATTCATAAGCCGGAAAGGAGAGACGTTATGTCAGAGGACAAAAACTGATACCATCAACATTTGGTTCAACTTCACTGGAAATTTGTCATCTACCTTGTCTTTTTTGGAAGAGTCCAAAGTTTTAAGTTCAGTGTATCAGTGGTATTTGGCTACTCTCTGCTTTGGCTGACCATTGCAATTTAGTCGTCAAGACCTATTTTTAGTCCTATGAATAACGAAGAACTTTTGGAGTGGATCCTGAAATGTCCTGAGAGTCACCAAGAATGTGATAGTGGCGCTCAGCGGAGCTCACTTGCAAGTGCTTTATTTGTTCATTTGCACAGTGCCTTTTTATCCCAGTGTTTGTAGTGAGTCACATTTCCTCTGCCCACGGCTTCCTCGTAAAAAGTAGTATAATAAAGAGGTACTCTTTTGCTAACTTAGTATTCAGCATAGGTCCAGGAAGTTAAGCTTTTCTATTGA
Source organism: Dromas ardeola (assembly GCA_013398915.1). NCBI lineage: Eukaryota > Metazoa > Chordata > Aves > Charadriiformes > Dromadidae > Dromas > Dromas ardeola. The sequence continues at coordinate 173,692 of VYZM01021751.1, forward strand.
TTGTTTTCTATGGTTGTGAGTACAAAAGCCTCTGCCAAAGCCTTCTCTGCCAGGCTGGCTTGTTAAGATCTGTCAGTGAAGTGTTTCGAACATAATTGCTCCGCATCCTTTGCCGATCTGTGCTATCACTTCTGGGAACTCAGGGCTCAGTGCAGTTATCCAGCTGGGCTGCATTAGGAACTCGAGGTCAGGCTACCTTATCTTATTTATTTTAATGTGTTCTTTTAACTCAGATACAGAACTCTTCAGATGTATAGTCTGTCTGAGGCCCAAGAGATCTCTGCCAAGGCAGCAGGCAAAGCTCCAGTGTTACAGCCCTGGCATTAGCAAGGAGAGATTTAAACCGAGGAACATCCCTGAAAAAAGATGGTTGGTTGGTTTACCATGACCTTGGGTTTCTTGAATTGCAGGCGAGCTTCCAGGGATGCACATGCAGACGCACAAATAATCTCTTATCGTGTATTGATAATCTCATCTCCTACTGCAGATGACTAAAATGCTCCAAATAGGTGCCCAAGTTCATATTGTGCTTCTCAAGTCTCAAATTACATTTTGATATGATTTTTCAGGTTCTCTGAGACATCCCTCTTCACTCACACTGCTATAACACTACTTGAAAACCAGCCGTTTAATAAGAGGGCTGAGCGTATGATAGCCTTCATCCTACTTTCCATTGCCAAAGCAGCTTGAAAATTAATGAAGTTGCCCATCTCAGGTCATGATTTGGAGGACAGGCTTGTTTCTAGTGTATGACATCCCTTGCTGGCTATTTCTGCTCTCGTACCAGATACCTCGGAGGAAGGCAGCAATGAGACCACTTCTCCTTGGTGGAGGTAGCACCAGGTCATAGAATCATAGAATGCTTTGGGTTGGAAGGGACCTTAAAGCCACCTAGTTCCTACACCCCTGCCCTGGGCAGGGACACCTCCCACCAGACCAGGTTGCTCCAAGCCCCGTCCAACCTGGCCTTGAACCCCTCCAGGGATGGGGCAGCCACAGCTGCTCTGGGCAACCTGGGCCAGGGGCTCACCACCCTCACAGCAAAGAATTTCTTCCTGATGTCTAATCTACATCTCCCTTCTTCCAATTTAAAACCATTCCCCCTTGTCCTATTGCTCCACCTCCTGATCAAGAGTCCCTCCCCAGCTTTCCTGTAGCCCCCTTTAGGGACTGGAAGGGGCTCTAAGGTCTCCCCGGAGCCTTCTCTTCTCCAGGC
>VYZM01021751.1:176255-186716 GCA_013398915.1 Dromas ardeola
CTCCTCTTTCCTCCCTTGAAAAAGAGGAGGAATGACAGCCGGCGCTGATGGACTAAAATAGAGTCAGTTTAAGTGCAACTCCACCAACAGCACAGCTTTCAAACCAACACACGGGAACACAGACCGGACGGCCCGCAGTTTAATTTTACCCTGTGGTGGGATCAGACCTGATTCTAAACTTGTTGATAAAATTACCAGAAATCTACCCCTCGTGCTGTGGAAATCCGGGCAAGCTATTTTCCCTTGATGTTATCTATTCTTTACCTGAGCAAGCTCTTCGCATCCAACCTCCTTGTTTCTTCTTGCCAGCCATCCCAGTGCCCCCTGGCACTGCCAGCCATGGGCTGCAGCCAGAGCTCCTCCTGGCGAGGCAGAGTCGGAGCCTTCGCGTTATTGCAGCGCTTACACCACGTGCATTGTGAACCCCACCAGCTCCAGGGCGATGCTGACACCGGCCACCCGCCCTTTCGGTATCTGTGGGGAGAGGGCAGAGGAAAGCAAGTGCTGATGGTTGGCTCCCCACCTCCCTGTCACCGAGAGCACCTCCAGGGCTGCAGCAACGCTGGAGATGTACATGTTATTCCAGGCCTCGCTCTTTTGTCCAAAAAGCACCTTTCACTCTGACCTGTGAGTAGTTGTGACTCAGTGTCTGCAGGTGCTGGAAGGTGGGATAGGTGCAGGATGTGAAATCCCACCCCAGCCAGGAGAAGACCAGCCAAGACCTCCCCGATGCAGGGAGCACAGGTCGGGACCGCAATGCCCTGTCCTGCAGGAGTCACTCACATCGTGGAGACTTCCAAGGGTGGACACCGATTCTCTTTGCTTCTGGAAGAGCAGCAAATGGCATTTACTACACAAGGCTTGAACCTGAGCAGGAAGCTACAGGCGCAACAAGAGTCTTGGATGCTTTTTCATTAACAGCGAGTTCTCAAAGCCGCTTTGATCTGATCCTCAGAGCATTTTTTCCTCCCCTCTGGACTCTATGTGCTTTAAATACAAATATGATTTCATGAAACAACATTTTTATTACCTCCTTGCCTCTGGCACTTCTTGCCTTTTCTCATTGCCACGCTGCTCTGACACACTCAACGCGACAGTGGGTGGGTGCCATGCGTGACGCCGGACACCGAGGGGGACCCGCGCTCTTCCCTGCTGAGTCATTCACAGCCCCCGGGGGACACTCCAGGGATTTCTCTCCGCCCTAAAAACAAATGAAACATTTGGACCAAGTTGAAAAGTTAAAATGTAACACAAACATTTGTCTGAAGTAGGGGTAATGGAAAAAGAAGAAAGCAGCCTCTTTCTCTCTCAACATGCTACAAGAAAACTTTAATATGGTTCTTCAGTGGGAGTGGTCCAGTAGATGTACAGGAATATTACTGGGAACATCCTGAAACTCATTATTCCGCTTAATGATGCTGGCTGTTGTGCTTCTCCGTGGCTCTGATTCAGAACCAGTTATTAATTATTAGTACCTCGGGTCTGGGTTTCATGGAAGCTCTTATGTAGATGAGACCTGCTATATTTTCATGCTCATAGATCTTCCTTTGGGAAATAAGGTGCTACGTGAGCTTTCAATCAGCAAGGCAAAACCTACAGAAGTTACTTCCAAGTTACTGCAGGTGGGTCAGTAATGTTTGAATTGGCAGTGATCGGGGCAATCAGTATTTCTCACCTGAGAAGTCTGTTCCATACGTCATTGACATATTCTGGAATAAAGCAAAACAAAACACAAGAGAAATAAACCCCAGAATGTTAGCAAACGAACAGAGGTGTCAGCTGAAGTGCTGTTAAAGAAGTAAAATAAATGAGCAGTGTTGGTAATGCTAATCTTATAAAGAATTACAAGACCTTCAATAATGTCAGGACCTCAGTGGGACACATTCCAGCTGAAAAATAGACCCAAATCTTCCGGGCCTTTGGATTTGCAGTGGGTGAGGGACGAGACATAACGCAGCACGTGTTGCATGCCACCCTCCGGGTCCTCAGGGCTTTCATGAGCTGCCAGTAGCTCAGTCCCCTCCTGGCTCTCCATCACGCCTCTCCTTGCAGTGTCCCTGTTTTCGAAGACATGCTTTCACATTTTTGTGGTGGCACCTCCAGGAGCAGCACCTTGGCAATAAACAGCCTGTGGGATTTTAAGTGATCAATGGGACAGCTTTACACCAGGTTTCTGTGAGATGAATGTCAATACAAATCCCATTTACTCTTGCCCACCTCTCGTCAGGACAATATCAAAAATGAAAATTAATTGGGGACAGTTTAAGGGTCAGCGCAGATGCCACAGATGAGGATTTTCCACTTGATAAAGCTGAGAATTTTGTCACCCTAGGCAAAAAAAGAACGGCTTCTCATTTTGTCATGTAAAATACTGGGTCCACTCTTCCTCACCTTACTGGACACTAATCTCTGTGCTAATAATGGCATCGTGAGGGTTAACATGTTTCTTGTAAAGAAAAAGTCATCAGCAAGGAGCAATTCTTGAACCTGAGTCAGTGACCAAAAATTCAAAAAATGGACAAAGTCCACAGTAGAAGTAAAGTTGCCGCTAGTTTTCCCAGCTTAATAATTACACAATTAGCTAATAATTATTCCACTGGCAAGCTTATCTCCTGCACAATTAGCACTGGATTATTTAGTAATAGAAACAGTCCTAAGCGGCGTCTAAATTTGGGTTACCAGTCTGACATGTTTATAGTAAATTGTTTGGGAGGTAGGGAGCCTTACCAGCGAATCTTCAGATTTCTTCTTACCACAGTTAAAGACAAAATGAGAAGGACCCTCTATGGATGGATATATTCCCCTGTTCCTCACTTCCATATGCCTCTCTCTTTCTACACCTCCCTGTTTTTCAAAATAAAGGCATTCAGTCTTGATTAGGAGAGAGCCACAGTGCTTTGCGCTTTGATGGTACTGTGAAGTGAACCCAATTAACTGGTGCAGTTCTAATAGCTCAGGATGTGCCTAGTTCCCCCCTAGCCTGTGGCATTGCATCCCGCAGCAGGAGAAGGGGAGGACACCTGCTTCTCCTTTCCCTGGATGCTGGGGGCAAGTCACAGAGAAAACACATTGTCTCCTGGGCCTGACGCTGGATGCAGCCCCTGCCTGACATCAGTGAGGATTTCTCCGTTGGATTTAAGGACCTTTGAATCAGGTTATGGAGGGAGGAAAAGAAACAGCTTTTGTTGCTTTCAGCTTTTGCTAGAGGAGGAAAAAAACACCCATGTGAAGCCTCTGAATTTTTTTTGCATTTTATATAGGAAGACATAAGGTCATTTCTGCAGCATTATGTGGTATGGCACAGACTATTTGCACATTAAAAAATACAGTTCATATGAAAATAAGTTACTTAGTGCCAAACTTGCTTTACCTATGTTCCTCAGAATGATGGGTGTTTCTGTCATGCCACATGACAGTATCATTCTTCACTGGGCTATGCTCCTAAGGGCATCTCTTTTAGTTCCAAGTGGAAAAAAAAATAATTTTCACGGAACCTCTTTTTCAGAGGTCTTTCTCTGGTTTCACGGCACATTTCACACCATCATATGCTATTAAACCTCTGTCAGATGCTATAAAATATTGAGCCACAGCCCAGCCACACAGGTCGGTATCCAGGATGGCAGCCGTTACTTTCAGCATAAACCAAAGACATTTGCTTCTTTCCCCGCTGCACCACCTTAGCCTGAGTGGAGTAGAGGGGAGATGTTGGGAATCTGGTTGGGAATCTTGCTCTCTGCCAGCCCTGGCTGAAGGTGTGGGCGGCCGGGGCTGCAGGACACCGGGACTGGGTGCTCTGATGGCTCTCCTGCTCAGCTCCTTGCATGGGTGGCATCCCCTGTGCTGGGGGGCATGGGGCAGAGGGGGATGGCTCTGGGTCTCCTGGGGACCTCCCTGTGTTTGTTCCGCATTAACTCTTCCTAAAGGAGTTTTGCACCAAGGTCATACAGGAAGGGACTGGTCTTTATTCTGCCTGAACCACCTTCTAGTACAAACAAAATGCTGTGACACTGGGGGGTACTTAGCCTCGTCCTTTGGTGTCTATATTCACGTCACTGTATTCAGTGACTTGAAATATTTACACACATCAGAGCCCCTTCAAGAAAGGGAGTCTTCTGACCCTTCTGGAGCTGCATGAAGCTGATCAGAGCTGGTTAAATGGCTCGCAGCTCATTATTCTGCTTGTAAAGTTTCTTCAAAAGAAGACGTATAAGAAACAGCTCTTCAGAAGTGACAATAAAATGTCCTTTTCTTTTGGTATAGTCGCCTAATTTTAACACTTTGAACACTATAGGGTTATTTTAATGTAGATGTAGGGCCTCTCTATTTGGCATATTGCCTTTTTTCAGTCAGCGTGGAGCTGTGAATTGATGTAGCAACTTCAATAACAAGGCTCCCTGTCTGAGACTTCAGTATCGCACTTCCAGCTTTGCTCAAAGTCTTGCATGGTCACACTGCATGTGTTGTTACCAAGCAGTTCCTCCCAAATAAATACGACTTCATTAACCAGTCTCAGAGAAGGGTGCAGCCTCAGCGGCGCACCTTTTCTACCCTATTTGCTCGGTAGCAGGTGACGGAGAGAGCAAGGTCCCCAGCGAGGGAAGGAGACCCATGAGATGGCTGAGGATCAACAGTTTACTGCATGGAGCTGCAATGAAATGCTCGGGAACCAAAGGGTATTTATAGTCGGCACACGTCCACGGCTGACTCCTCATCTGGGTAATCATAGCTCGGCTTTTTACAAAGGGCTTTTTACACTGAAAGATATCAAAGCACATGCAGACATAAGTTTTGGTCGTGGTTTTGAGACTGTCAGAAGCAGCAGCCTGCTTTCCTGTTAATCCTCGTGCACGTAATCAAGAGGGGTCATCTCCCTTCCAAAACTTTAAAGTTAGTTCTGGAGGTTTTTTTGTGTTACACTCCTCTTCCCTCAGCTTTACAGTTTCTTTTTTAGATGCAAATACGTTCTCAGGTCACACGGTAACATTTTTGTACCTATCAAAGCATCTTGATTTCCAAATTTAAATAGTTTTTCACTCAGATTTGCAACTGCAGCAAACCGCCAGCCTTCAGTGGAAATGCCAAACTGTAGAAGCCTAAGTAGTATTATTTTGCATAGGAAGGATGAAACTCATTTTCCTTTCCCTGCCTTTTGAGGCTAAACCCTTGGCAATCACGAAGGCCAAGCCGGCACTGAATGGACACGGATAAGGAAACTGGTTATTCTTTCCGAGGAAGAGAAAAATGCAGCTTTGGTGAATTTTCACAGACATTAGTTTGAAGCTGGCCACGTGCTCCCGCTTGGTATTTCTCACCGCTGATCCAAATCCAGCTCTGAAACGCCGGGGCTGGCTCCCACTGTGACCAGTCAGACCAGCAGCTGCCCGCACCGGCTGTCCAGCTCGCCCGCTTGCCCACATGCCGAGGAATCTCAGCTATTTCATTACATATCGTGAGCCTCTGCTCACAACGGGATAAACGCTGCTGAAAAGCTCTCGATCACCACCAAGAGCAGCCGGAATGCAAGTATTTGAGGCAATTGCTGTGGCACATTATCAGATGCTCGGTTTTATTGAGCGGGGGAGCGTATAAAGGTTTACAAATGAACTCTTTTATCTAGCGCCAGCTTTTCCTGCCTTTCGGTTTCAAAAGCTGCGGATCTGTTCCCAACGCTGAGAGGTAGAACGCAGGTTCCACCTCCTGCAAAGCGGGGTGCCCTGTTGAGCAGCTGCCGAGCAGTTATCGCTGCTGCCCGGCGGGTGAACTCCAGGACAGACAGACAGACAGACATACAGACGGACACGCCACAAAGGACACAGTTCTTGAGGGCTGGTAAAAAATAAGATATTATTGAAACTGAAAATAATTTAGACTTTACTCTAAAGAAATGTCGATTAACAATGTTAAAACATGGCAATATACAGGTTTTTTAGGAAATACAGTGATGTGAGACATTCTCGAGGGAAAGCCTAGAGGCTGTAAGAAAACCCTACGTACATATATCAGCAGAACAGGTACCTCCTGGCCAGCACTCCTCTTGTCTCCATACACGTCCTGGCAAGGCAATTCAGACTTTGCCACCTCTGAGTGCTTCCATATTGTTTTTATTCTTAACAACAAAGTTCTTCACAGAAAAGGTAGAGAGCTGTATTGGTGCAGCATATTTGTGTGGAGCTTACAGTCCTCACGTGAGCCTGCAGCCCACTCTCCCTCACACACTGGGCGATACCCCCCTCCTTTGCTTGCCTCCAGCGAGCCTGTGCTCCCAGTGCTAGAGAAACTGGTCCCAGTTCCTATCGTTGGGCTGCCAACAGACCACCTCTGATTTGGAAGGTGAGGTAAGGAGATTGGTCTCTGAAGTCCACAGTCCCTGATGGCCTCCTCCAAATGTACCCGAGGGGCATCCAGCCTGGAGGGCTGCCCTCCAGCCAACCAGCTTAACTTGCTGGGACCAGTGGACATGACTGTCACGCTATTAGACTCAAACTGGTGTCTCCACTGGTACAAGACCCATAAAATTATTTTAACTCTCAACAACTTCCAATTTAGTAGCTCCTATGTAGATAATAGAAATGCATCAAAAAAGAAATGTGGTAGAAAGTGCAAAAATAAAAAATTCCTCTGGAACCACGTCTATTTACTGGGTGGCTGGTGGGGTTTTGTGAGTGGGCATTAGTTTAGTCCTTAGCAAAATGACAAGTGGTATATGTTTTAAGAAAGGGTTGGTTCCTCAGCTAGCTAGTGTTTGAGAATAAGCTCACTTGCATAATTTCTTTCTTCACCACAAGCAATGTTTTAAAGTGACTACTAGTAATCCTTACAGAGCAAAACAAGCCACCGAAAGAAGAACACCTGCAAAGACGGAGTGAGTTTTTGCTGTCCTGCTTCTAAGCTGTGTTTCCGTTGTGATTTTTGAGACTTCTCCCCCTCGGCTGGCAGGCACGGCCGCCCGCCGTGGGATGCAATGAGGCGGACAGGCAGAGCTGCGGCACCTCTGTAACAGCAGAGCAAGCGGCTGAGGTGTGCTGGGTACACATTTGGGAATGGCTATAAGTGTTATTCAGCTTGAATAAATTACAAATAAATAAAAAGAAGGAATCAATACAGTGTTTCTATATGCATAAACAGCCATCTGCTTCAAAACAGTGTGCATCCATTGGCGTGGGTATAATCAGAGTAGGTGTCCCAGTTTGAGGTAAAACAGAACCAATTTTCCTTTCAGCAATTTTTACTAATTTTCCCCTTATTTGCTTAGGCTATGATAGCTTTTGTGCGCTGTTAAAGAGTTCTCTCAATTTTTCCTGACTACTCTGATGAAAAATTTACTAGACACCCCTCATTCTGGAGCCCACGTGTGGGCAGTCCATCCCTGGAGATTTTTGAAAACCTGACTGGACAAAGTCCTGAATAACCCAGTCGAACATCGACGTTAGCTTGCTTTGCGTGGAAGGTTGGAGTAGATGCTCTCCAGCAGTCCTTTCCAACTCAGTTTTTCCCGTGATTCTGCAATTACAACATGATGCTGCCTGGCCATCAGACTAAGGGTTTAGCTTTCTGCCACAATTGGCTGAACACTGGATATGTCCGTCTTTGCAGAGTTCCTCTGGGAGGATGCCCTTGCCTTCCGGCAGGCACTGCCTCTTTTATAATGGCAGTTCTCAACCCAGGCGTGCCTGAAAGGGGGGGAGATGGACTGCAGAGCATGACTCTGGGCTGCACTCCTTCGCCGGCACACGCACAGCAAGGACTTCAACTCCGATCTGAAGCTCTCATTCAGCCAACAGTAAATGAAGGGGTTGTAGCAAGTGCTGCTCATGGCAAACCAGTGAAAAGCAAAGTACAGAGCGTTGCTACTGTGGATGGCCCGACAGGAGATCAACACCACATAGCAGTTCAGGGGGAACCAACATACTGCAAACACAATCACCACCACCATCAGCATCTTCAGGGTCATCTTCTTTTTCCGTTGGTGGGCATAGTATTGCTCCATGGTGAGGTCCCCGATGGCATTTCTGAGCCAGAGCTTCTTAGCCACCATGGTATATGTGATGGAAATCACAAGCAAGGGCAGGACATACAAGAGAACAAAAGTGGTCAAGTCCAAATACTTCCAGAAAAGGTCAGCAGGAGGAGGGAAGCTGGGGAGGCAGACCATTCGTATTGTTCTGTTCCTGAAGGTCAGAGAGAGAAAGAACTGTTAATTCCACTACCAGATGCACACAACACCTGGAGGACAAACATCTTGGATGTTCTTACAAGTTTCAGTAAAAGTACAGATAGCAGAACTCATTCAGTAACACGGGAAAGTGCCTCTTCCAATGGAAAATTTTGCTTTAAGTTTGACCTCTGCGTCCAATGAAGATATTTTAAACATATCCCCAGGAAAAGAAAAAAAAAATCCATATTGACAACTGTAATGATGAAGAGCACCTCTCCTCTTTTTTTACAAATTACAGGGCTGCCTCAAATTACAGGGCTGAATCTCTGAGCCAAAATCAACTAACCAACAAGCCTGAGAGCAATTCCATTGATTTTCATTGTCCTTTGGGTGAGAAACACACTGCCTAGTCAAAGAGAAGGATCACTTCTCTGTTTCACCGTACTTTCTTTTTTAATAACAGGGATGGAGAGATGTGTGCCTTAGAATCTGGGGGCTTTGATTAAGTTGCATATGTCATATAAAAAAGAAGCACCATGTAAATGTCTTACCCAATATAAAATCTTGTCAAAGTCTGATAAATGGCATGAGGCAGTGAGAAGCAGCTGGCCATAACCCAGATGATAACGATGCAAATCCCTCCTTTCACCATGGACATGCGCGGCTTGAGAGGGTGCATGATAACCTGCGGAGAACAACCAATCCTGAGGATTTACAATGTCTTCAATTGATAAAAACAGGCCGCAAGCTTTGGAAAAAAAGAATGCATCTTTGCTTTATCCATGTCCAGGAGCCAGCATTTCATGCTGATCACTGAGAGAGGCAAACAGCATGTATGCTTTCCAGGACAGCAAGGAATGCTCAGCATGGTCATTAAGGGTGGCATAAGTTGAAAGGCAAGAGGATATTCTGGCTTGTACTATAGTGCAAAAAATCTCCTCGTTACTACAGACAAGGGCTCTAATACAGATGGCATTCACAGGGCTCACAACATTTGGCATTTGGCGGACGTGCAAGACAGAGAGACAAGATGCTTGAGAACCACGGCTGAACGTAATCTTTGGGCAAGATGGCACTAACAAACTTGAAGCCTGGTCCCTTTTGTATTCACAGTTTACCCCGCGCAGTTCTGGCTACAGCATGGTGTAGTCCAAGTGGGTTTGCTGCTAAGGAGGGCTACTGTATCTAACAACCTCTTGGTCACTCTTTCAGCCTCACGTTGCAATTCCAAGCACTGCAGCAACTCTGCATCCCCCCAGTGTTAAAGGGCAGAAAGGAGAGACTCATTTTACAGGGCTTCGGAGAGTATAAGGGGTGGAAAATACAGAGATGTGCAAGTATTAAGTGTTACTGCTGGCCCAGTGCCCCGAGCAGAGAATCACGCTCAGTGTCACCCATCAGCTTGGCTTCAGAGATCACGATGGTTCGATATCTGTTGAGCTACGTGCACTATGGATGATTATATTAGGCAATGAAACAATAGTTAAAAATAGACCTATCGTGTCATCCAAGTGATCTTCTGGCTGATGAAGCCTTTGGTATCTTACGCATGTCTTTTCTAGTCTCATTATAAATATCTAGTTAATCGAGCTTCTGCAGCTCCCCTGGAGCATCTGTCTGCTCTGGTACCCCTCAGGACTAGCAATATTTTTAGAGGCAAGTGTTGATTTCTCTTTGCTCAGTGACATCTCCTTACTTCTATTTTTATCTCCTTGGGCCATACTAGCTAATTACAGTTCTGAGGAACCTACTCCAATTTAATGGCAGGTATTGTGTTTGCCCCTAGTTAAACAAACACTTCTTGATACCGAGCCATGCTTTGCAATCAACCCAGAATCTACTGATTAAAATGAATCATTATCCAAACGCTTTGCTTTCAGGAGCTGTAATGTTGCACATAGAATGGGCAGACTACCAAACTTTTTGTGGTAAAAAAGACAGAAATGGATGATCTACGCTCTGTCAGTTGCTGTAATTTTCTGACACCAGATGGAGCACATCCCAGACAATCAGAATGGAATCCATTATTGTTTTGAACTTCATCTAGCCATGTCATTTATCATGTGAAATTGCTTTTCAGTAACAACTATATTTGTGACTCCAGCACTGCAAGAAAAATAAACAGCCTGCCTGAGAGCACACCTTGCAGGATCAGCTCTCCCAGTGCACAGCATTCATCAGCTTTAGCAAAAATTACAAACTGCATTGTACTTCAAGGAAACCCTTTGCTTTGCACTCATTGCTTGACCTGTGAGGTTCTCCTGGTTGGTATTCACCAAAAAAGTATAGAGGGGAGGGGAGGGGAG
>VYZM01021751.1:186831-240989 GCA_013398915.1 Dromas ardeola
GAGAGGGGAGGGGAGGGGAGAATTCTCACCTTGAACTTAATGTGGTTACCGGGTTCTCACTATTTCCAGTTTTAGGCACCCCAAAGTAACGGGGCAAGCCTAAAAGCTGTACGACTTCATAAATAAATGCTGATATTGGCTTGCTGGTGTTTGAACTTTAGGATATATTCCTTCGCGCTTTCAGGGCTGCACTCCACAGAGTGGCTGAGGTGGGCAGGGACCCCTGGAGATCACCTCGTCCAGCTCCCCCTGCAAAGCAGGACCAGCTAGAGCCGGCTGCCAGGACAGTTTCTGGTTGGGATTTTAATATCTCCAAGGACAGAGACCCCACAGCCTCTTCAGGCAGCCTGTTCCTGGGTTTGATCAGTCTCACTATAAAAAAAGTGGGGGTTTTTGTACACCACCATGAACGCTAGAATCCTCCCCTCCATTCCTTGATTCTAAAGACAATGAAGGTTTCCAGGGACTGGGATTTGAAGGGGAAAAAAAAATAGGCATTTAGCACCATATTTTCTAGCAAACATAGGGGTGATGTATATCACATACCTGATGCCGATCCAGAGCGATGGCAGCAAGGGTGAGCACAGACACATGCACGGAGCAGTACTGAACAAACCGGCTTATGTGACACATCAGCTTTCCAAAAACCCAGGTACTGCTTACAAACCGCACCTGAAGAACAGACAAAATTGGATTAAAACTCTGCATTATCTGAAGAGCAACGAATAGGCTTCCCTGGAGTGTGGTTAGGAAAAAATGTAGTTTCCTCATGCTTTGTAGATGCATTATACTCAGTTTTTCTGGGGAAAACAGCAACTATGCAAGAGGCTTTGAAACAGAGGTGACATTTATTACACTGTGCAAACAAATCTGCCTAAGTAGTGCCCTGTATATGTGTGTTTGCAAGTGCAGGTGTACATGTTACTTGCCCCTTCTGGAAAATGTAAAGAAATCTCAGCTCAAGTCTGAAGGGAAAAACAGTAGCTTGCCTCCTTAAAAACAGTTACCCATCTGTCACTGGTAAAATGTTTGAATTTGTGGATGCTGAAAGCTGCGTGTGTTCGAAAGTTAGTGAGATAAATTCATGGAAGAAAAAATCATTGAGGGCACCGAAATAGGGAGGTAACACCTGCGAGTTAAGGACCAGCTGTCTATGGAGCATCCCTGCCCACCTGCCCTGTCTCCGTGCTCTTCCTGGGGTCTGCAGCTACCATTCGCACCCAGAAACGTGGAGTTTGGGTGGCAGGGTCTTTCTCCCACGCTGGTTTCTAAGCCCGACTCTCCTCTCATCCTGTCCTGTGAGGTACATCAACATCAATTTCAAAGGTGTCAATTAAGTTACACAAACAGAGAGGAAAATTTTACCCTCCTGTTGAAAAAGCAACTCGCACTTCAGAAGCTGGGTCGCCTTCCTCATTGATCCGACCTCTGCAGGTATGGGAGCCATCTCCACCTGGGCATGAAATCCAGCTGCCCTTGGGAGGGGACGGAGGGAACATTTAACGCCCCCTCTGGAGAATGGCAAGGGCAGCATGGCATTTCTTGTGATTTCCCAGAGAGGTGTTACTTACTGAGGCTTTTCCTGCAGAGGAGGCTATTCCAAACAATGGTTGTTGTCTCACTCCCTTGTTATTTATGACGGCGCAATATTTATTCCAAATGAATGTAACTCATTCTGGAAGGAGATTAAGCTAATTTGAAATAAAGCACATTTACTACAAAACATCTGTCCACACAGAAAATTAGTCAAGGCTAGCTAATCTCTTTTCAATTAATCTAATTAATTTCCCTATGGAGACAACTCTAGGAGTAATGACTGTGTTACCGAATAGCAATGTGCTGTTTTCTTTGAAGTTGAGGAAAGCTCTTTCCTAAAAGAGATTACAGTTATTTAATTACTTGTGCCTAAGGTGTGACTGTTGTGCAAACACACAAGAGGGCACTATCCTTTCCCTGAACAGCTTACGGGACGTGAATCCCATCAGAGCAAGGCAGAGAAATCCCACCAAAGAAACAGGATCAATTTCAGAAGAGGTGAATTCAAACTGATAATTCAGGTATTGCTTTTGGAAGGCAGAAGAACGCTATGGTCGGCTCTGGGCAAGGACTGAAGCAGGAGTATTTGGGATGCTTTCGAACCAGAGGGCTGTGTCAAATGCAGCTATACAGAGAGTTCTATTTGCCCATCGTTTATAGATTGTGACTGTGGGGGAAGAAATGAATCCGTTTAAGTCTTCCCACCTCATTCTTTTAATATTTTTTGTATGTCTTATATTATTTGATAACTGAAAATAAAGAAAGGACAATCAGCCCCAAGAAGCACAGTTTGTGGAGCCCGAGTAAGACACATGCCAAGCACAGACCTGGCAGTTTGCCCTGCCATCACCTTCACAAGGACTGACCTCGTTTGCATCCTTTCCGTGGGAAATTGGCAGTTAATTGGACTTTCTAGCGTCAAACTTGCCCCCGCTACCTTCCCCATCAAAAGACACATGGGGCTTCCACATCCATGCCTTGCCACCGTCCTGGAAGAGGGAGGAAAGCTGGAGAGGAGGGACGCTTCCCGACAGGATTGCGAGGTGGGGGCACAAGCGCCCCGGCTGTGCTCAGCGAGCCCTGCCTGCGTGCGAGGGGGTGTCGGGGACAGGGCGGGGGCACGACCGCAGCTTGTCTGGGAGGCAAAAGGAACTGGGGAGGGCACACCAAGAAGAAACTCTGCGTATCAGCCTGTTACTGGCCCATTCAGCACACGTGCATACAGCCAACAGGCACACACAAGACACCAGGAAAACACGGACGAGCCGGGTGCTCACCAGCGTGAAGGGGGTGTTCAAAATGGTGATCATCACGTCGGCAACGGCCAGGTTGACGATGAAGAGGCTGGTGGCGGAGTGCATCCTTTTGTTCTTGATCACCACGTGGCACACCAGGATGTTGCCAAAGAGGGAGATGCAGATGATGACAGAGTAGGCTACTATCAGCAGCGCCTTCACCGTCCGGCTCTGCGACTCGCCCTCGTACTTGGTCCCACTGTCAAAGTCCCCCAGGTCCTCCAGGTCCAAATCACTGGGGAAGAAAGACTGGTTGGGGAAGCCGTACAGTGCGGAGAAGAAGTTGGTGGTGTTGTGATTCTCCGCTCTCCAGAAGGGCTTGGAGATGTACCGCAAAGGGAACCACGTGTGCCTGCTCATGGCTCTATCGCTGCCCGTGTCCCCGGCCGGGCTGCACGCTCCTCTCTGCCCTCCTTCCTGCCAGCTCAGCTGCTGAAGTCAGTGGTCGCAGGAGGGAAAACACACGCTTGCATTTTAAAAATCTGCCCTGTGGCTGCAAACTACATAAAAGAGTTGATAAATGGGTCCCTCTTCCTGCGCTGATTACTTGTGAGCTTGGCTCCAGGGACGCTCCAGCTGCTCTTCCCTTTTCAGTCTCATACGTCCTACGTACAGAAGCTGATTCAGATGCAGAAATCCCAGACACTTTCTCTCCGCACCTAGGAAGAAATCCCAGTGAATATTTCCTTCTGGGCACTGTTCTGCTTCTCCCCCGCAACTCCTCCTTGGAAATCTGCTTTATTGGTTTTCCACATAGTCCTTCATCTGTCAGGTCGCCGTTTCCCAAGAGTTTTCAGAGCTTGCCAGAATCAGAAAAGCAAGGGCTGCCTTTCCCTTTTCTTTCCATCCTCAAAGTATCTCTCTGAGCCATCCACAGAAGCTGCTTTGCTCAGAGGCTGAGTGGTCCCTGCTTTCCCTGTGATATATACAGCCTGCCAGATGACACACCGCATATGAAATAGCCAATAGTGTATCTCTTCCTCGTTTTCTCCTGAGGTGCATTGCAACCCCACACATCGACGATGGGAGAGTCTGACATGTGCAGATCTAGCAGAGCAGCAAAACACAGAGAGAGTTGATGTGTTCTGATCTTCCCTCCCTCCTCCCTCCTCCTCTCTGGGTACCCAGCACAACAGCTCATGGGGTGAAGCATCTTTACTAATATGCAGCATCTTTCTTTCTCTCTGTTACAGAGTTTTAACAGACAGAGAACATCCGAGGATTTCTGCCTCCGGAGAGCTCCCAGCTTTGTGCCTGACACTGAACCCTTCTCACTCTCCCGTGGCACGGACGACAGTGTAAAAAAGTGAAATACAACCTGAAAATGAGAATGGAAGTTTCAGGGTACTGCTGGGTGTTCAGGGAGGCTCCTGCCGCAGCTCGGCCCTCTGTGCACTGAGCCAGGACGGGGGAGAGCAGGAGCAAAGAGCAGCAACATGGGTGGAAATCCTGTCTCTTCTCCTTCCCTTCCTTTGCAGACACAGTCATTTGCAGAGCAGCTCAGGCTCCAAGCTCAGAAATTTGGATGGGAAGGGCCTTTCAGTGCTGCCTTCCTGCAGTGGGACCCCGCGCCCGGTGGTGAGGGGCATCTGGCTGCTGGGCAGGCAGGAGGGGCTGCGTGGGGAACAGGCAGGTTTGCAAATGGGATGGGAGACAAAAGTTAACTTCTTCACATTTTTGACAGACTCAGCATCCCAGCATTTGTTTGGCAACCCAGAATGTCTTTTGCCATAAGTGTTTTTGTTGTATGTGTCTTCAGAGTTGTCACCAGGCTTCTCTGCCCTAACTCAGCATCCCCAGACCCCTTTTTTCTCCTGGTTCACTCCCTGCTCAGGGGGTGAGCCGGGCACATGGCTGGATCAGGGTATGAACCAGCAAGTGGGGCGTTTCATCTTTTCCTTCATGGTTTCTGTTGTGTAAGGATCCTAATCAACTCGGTCAGGATTTTATTTGTAGGATGGTAAATCACAAATAGAATCATAGAATGTGTTGGGTTGGAAGGGACCCTGCAGTAAGCAGGGACATCTTCAACGAGATCAGGTTGCTCAGAGCCTCATCCAGCCTGGCCTTGAATGTCTCCAGGGATGGGGCCTCCACCACCTCTCTGGGCAACCTGGGCCAGGGTCTCACCACCCTCATTGTAAAGGACTTCTTCCTAATGTCTCATCTAAACCTGCCCTGCTCTAGTTTGAAACCATTGCCCCTCGTCCTATTGCTACATGCAATACATCACTTACAGCCATAAAGGTGGAGGGCTGTGGAACGTGTGAGATCAGAGCTCTTGCTACCAAAGGAGAAATGGCAACCATTTTCCTGCACGTGCCTTTTGGAGTTGCAGGCTGTCAGAAATCGCTGCTGAGGGCTTGGTGGTGAATGCCGCCATGTGTATATGTGTGTATCTATGCACACACATGCCCCTTCTGACACAGGCGGTGGCCCCGGCGCAGCTGGGAGCCTGTGCTAAGCGGCTCCGGGGTGGGCGAGCACCCGCTGGCATCTCCACAGTGGCATCACAGAGGCTGCGGAAAAACGCAGGGCTTCATCCTGCACCTCCTTCGCTGTGTGGTTACGCGCTTATTTCCCGGCGTTCCCTTTCATTTCTTTGTCATACATTAGAAGGACGACTTGGCAGAACAGCATTTGGATGCACATGCATAAACCCCGTCGTTGTGAAATGTCCCATGTGCCCAAGGCTTGCTGTTCTCATACTACACTATTCTTTGCAGAACTGATTTATTCTGTCAAAGGTTCAAACATTTAAGCAATCACATGCTGTTTTTCTGCGGTTATTATCCACTTACAAACATTCTGAGCTGCTTCTAGCAGGCTTCAGTTCTCATCACGCATCATAACAACATTTGTGCTGGCTTCTCTAAGTCAAACAGAGAAAGCAAGGGAGAATTGTACTTTTTCAAACACGTTCATTTGAACTGCGCAGAGTCAACCTTTTCTTCTATGGAAGATTTTTGCCTTTCTCACTTTGACATTCCTCGAGTCAAAAACTTTTGGAACTTTTCATTTTCGTTTTTGGTGCTTTTTTTGTGTCAAAAAGAAATAAATTGCTGAAATTTCACTTGAGGTGAAGATCCATTTTCTGAACTGATCTAGTGCAGACTAAGTGTTGATGAGGCCCAAAGGACCTCTTACTGTGAGGGTGGTGAGCCCCTGGCCCAGGTTGCCCAGAGAAGCTGTGGCTGCCCCATCCCTGGAGGGGTTCAAGGCCAGGTTGGACGGGGCTTGGAGCAACCTGGGCTGGTGGGAGGTGTCCCTGCCCAGGGCAGGGGGGTTGGAACTAGATGATCTTTAAGGTCCCTTCCAACTCTACTCATTCTATGATTCTATGAAAGAAATCAGAGCAGCACCATAAAAATTCAGATCCTTGTTTGGTCGGTAGTCTAGCAAATCTAAATACCAAAGAATGAAAGCACACACTTTAACAAAAATAAAATGTGTACATTTGATTGGAGTCTGGCAGGTAAAATAAGAAAAGGCCTGAACTTCTCAATTAAAATTTTCCAACGCTATCACCAGACACTAGTCACAAGACTCATGCCATCAGGATACGTAAACTGACTCAATTCCTGTCCCTGATTTTGTAATCTACCTGGGAGTTGATGGGTGCATTTTTTAAATATAAACTTGCACCTCACCAGTGCAGCTAACCAGTCTGTAAGCTCCTAGGGATTTCATCCCACTTGGGAACGTTAAAACACCAGATTATAAATATTTTCACAGGTCATTGATACGGTTCATTTTTAGTTGGTGTTTAGCTTGATCTTCACCTTTCTCGCTCAGAGAAGTCCCTCACGACCAGTAGCATGGGACAGCACGGCCTTTCAGACGAAAGCACGGACCGCATTGCCTTTGCTCGGCTGTTAGGGCTGAGTCACTGGACTTCGTGTGTTCATGGTATCTTCCCAGTACTTGCCTGCAGGGACTTCTTCCCCATCTGAAAAAGATAAGGCAGATAATTCAGCAGTGAGTTTCATTGTACAGTATGCAAAAGTGTCCAGGGTCAAGGCTGCTCACTCTTGCACCTTAAATTAAGCTAATTTTAAAGAAATGGCTTCTAAAGACATGATTCATCTTCATTACTGGACAGTACTTAGCAATGAGCCAGATCGTAATAGTAATGGAGTCTTTCTCCCCAGGCTGTTACCCCAGTCTTAGTAGTTACATGTATTGAAATGCTTGTCCCTGTCTGCTCCCATGAAGATGTAAAGAAAATGTTTCATTACTGGAGTATTGACTTGCAAAGATGAATAAAATTGTCCCTACAGGTCCCTGCAGATTATTGTATTTCATATTTATGAGGGATGGAACGACCTCGTAAGAGGGCATAAGAGAAATACTGAGACTACAAAGCCATTACATTAAACATTTTCATGCAAATGTTCCCATCACACTCCAAAGGTGCATTTTTCAGCTTCTTGTCTGTGTCTCTGTCCGTCCTTCCTCAAGCTCCGTTGCTGGTGCCGAGCACGGGCCTCCCACGCCGGCAGGGAAAGGTCATAGGAGCTGCTCGAGAAAAAGTGCTGTTCCCACTTTTGAGCCATTTCTGCTTCAGAACACGCAAAGGAGATCCAGAGAGCTACCCGCGGAGAAACCGGCCGTGCCTCCAAGAGCATCCACTGTCCTCCCAGGCCAGGGTCCGCAGGGGACCACGCCGAGCAAAACCTAAAAAAAGGTCTGCTGGTGCAAAAATGAGATTTCTGGCTTGAAAAAGAAAATGTCTCTGCTTTGCCATTCAGAGTTGAAAGCAGCTGGAGTAGACGGGAAGTTTCAGTGCTTGAGCCTTGTCCAGAGGGAGAAAATTCAACAGCTAAATTTCCCAAGTCTAAATGAAGAAAAATTCATTCGATGTGCCTGTTGCATCAGGCAGCTTTTTGAAAGACTCCTGTTCCCTAGAGAAGCTACTAGTTCACACTTTTCTGTTTCAAATACAGGTTTCATAAAAAACAGAAAACAGTGAGAGCAATGTATCAACCCCTAGATTTTTTTCTTTTACTCCAAAGGTGTGTTATAAATAAGAGTTTGGACAGTCCTTGAAAACCATTTCTCTTTTTTTTATGTTTGCTTTAACGCACTGAGGACACTGTATTCCTCGTCATTTGCAATGACTGGTACTGCTTCTGTGACTCAGAAAATATGGGATGAACAGGCACAGAAGTCTTGCAGGACGTTTCATGGACTTGATAACAGGACTTAATAAATCAACCACGTTTAGTGATAATGGAGTGAACACCCCAGTAATGAATTAAATAAAGCAGCTCTGCAATCCAGACAGATGCTAACAATTCAAAAGCACAAAATATATTTAACCTAGGGGCTGTTTACCGTGCGGAACAGCTTAATGTCATGGCAATAGTAAAGCCTGCAGTAGACTGTCTGAAGACAGGGAAAGGCAGGCGAGTTTTGGCATGTCCCGCCGTACAGCTCGGCGCGAGGAGGGCCGGGAGGGATGGCACCTGCCGAGAGCCAGCTCCATGCCTCACCTGCGCTGGCCCAAATGGCCCGCCTGGCACTGCTGCAATTGCCACCATGGGTGGAAGCAATGCATTTACTTTAAAAGGTGTTCAGAGCCCGCGAGGGTGTTCCAGGGCATAAGGACACCGGCTGCTTTGGGGAAACCCTTCCCTCTGCAGGTACACCAAGGTTTGGCTTCTGGAGAGGAAAAGATCTGCTCAGCCCACAGCACTTGGCAACACCAGTTTTATCCGTGTGCCCCTTCACCTAACATTATTCACCGTAGGCTTTCTCTTGCCCTCCCCTCTCGATACGTGGGAGGCATTGCAGATATAATCCAGCTTTTAGAAAACATTTTAATTTACCGAGAGCAGACTTTTAGGCAAAATCATAAAATTTGCCACTCTGAAATAATAACAGCTGCTAACATTTAAATTCGAAGCATTCCCTGGCAACTAAGTCCTTCTGTATCTGCTTGATGGCAATAAAATTGATGGGTGCGTTTGGTGCAGATAAGGTTTATTTAGGGAGCCTAGAAAAACTGCAGTTTGATCTTCACATTGTGAACGCTTAAATGATTCGGTACAGCCCAGAAATGGGAGCCCCTTCTGCTAAGTGCAGCGCCCCATATCTCTTGTCAAAATGATCGAATTCAGACCCAGGCAGGAACCCTCCAGGTGTGACCTGCAAATGATTACACACCCTACCAGGAGTCTGCTGATCTGTCCCAGCATCCAATTAATGCCATGTTTAAGGATGTGGACACTGAACTAAAGCTCTTCAATCATTAAACATCAGCCACTGGAGCTGCTGGCAATGTCTCTGGCTTTCAGGACTACAGACAGGCAGTCTGGAGCTGGAGCCCGTGGAGAAGATGGGCTCTGACCCACAGAGCCCCTGTTCCTCCAGGCAGAAGAACACTGCACTGGAGAAGAGCAGCCTAAAAAACAATGTCAGAAAATCTGGTGGAGAAGTACTCTCAAGAAGGAAAAGGGGACTACCTACGGAGGAGAGCACTGAGCTTCAGGGCTGCTGTTGCCTGTGGTAACATACCATTATCCACCACCAGTGTTACCTCCATCACCGTCAAGGACCTGCTCAGAATCAAATAAGTGCCAAAGAGTGAATGACTTTGTTCTCTGATCTCAGCAATCTGCAGTAAAGAAGAGTGGCTTTTGGTAGAACAGCCTTAGAGTGTTTCTTCTTTGTTTCAGGTTCTTTCAGCCCCCACTCCCAGACTGAAAGGTGTGGTTTAGTCACTGTTTTTACTAATTCTCCCTTAAATACGCTGAAGTAAATGGCTACGTTCTGTCCTCCCACTTACATTTTCGTGCTCCCGTGCTCAGTGTCCCTCTGCCACCTCCAGTGCCACCCGCGCATGACAACGGAAGTTGGTGTGCAGTGACAGTCCATCAGTGTTAGCCTAATACTCAAAGTCTGGATGTCTGCAAAATTGAGGAAAATTATTTAAGATGGTTAAGCTGTTTGGGCTTCCACTTCTGAGTGACACAGTAGGAGGTAAAGCCCTGTATCTCTCCCAGTAACCTGCTCTTCCTACTGTGGGATTCTCGAACAGGAGAGGCCAAATCCTAGCTCAGCATGTGAGCACACAAACTCCTTTCCTGAAGTCCTTATGCCTGTTTACTCCTGCTGGGAGACTCAGCAGACCACTGGGGAAGAAGACGCTCCAAGGTGGGGACATACTGCAGAACACTCTTATCCAAGAGCTTGCACCGGGTCACTGAAAATCTGCTGCAAAACTTTCTTCCTGGCTGACAGAGAGATTGGATTAATTTCTTTGTGTTACCTTTAAATGCATGTGAAATTGCCAGTTCCTTCGGTGGTTTTACATCACAGAATCACAGAATGGTAGGTGTTGGAAGGCACCTCTGGAGATTGTCTTGTCCAACGCCCTGCCAGAGCCGGGTCACCCAGAGCAGGTGGCACAGGAACGCGTCCAGGCAGGGTTGGACTGTCTCCAGAGACGGAGACTCCACCACCTCTCTGGGCAGCCTGTGCCAGGGCTCTGCCACCCTCACAGGAAAGAAGTTCCTCCTCATGTTGAGATGGAACTTCCTATGTTCAAGTTTGTGCCCGTTACCTCTTGTCCTGTCACTGGGCACCACTGAAAAGAGCCTGGCCCCATCCTCCTGACACCCACCGTCTGTTTATAAGTGTTGATAAGATCCCCCCTCAGTTGTCTTTTTTCCAGACTGAAAAGACCCAAATCCCTCAGCCTTTCTTCATAAGAGAGATGTTCCAGTCCCCCAGTCATGATGGGGAAGAGTCCGCTATTAAGAGAACACACTATACGGAACAAACTGTGAGGGAAAGGCAAACCTATTCCAGCCAATTATCTTGACTTGAGACAGGATTCTGCTTCTGCGAACAACCAGCCGAGCGGAGCCAGGCGTTACATCCTCTCTCGCACCCTGAACGTGCTCGGGCTGAACTCCCAGAAGCGACCAAATGCTCCTTTCATCTTTAGTTGCATCTGCTCCCCCACTTGGGTTTTGCCCTCACATTTCTAAGAATTGCAACACATAAAGCTCCGAATTGTGCCCAAGGGCCAATTTCAGCCCACAAATCCCGCGCGTCGCTTGGAGGGATCATCATTTTCCCTTCGCTATGAATCGGAGACGTGCTGCAGGCTGCCACCTCTGCTGGGACCACAGCGGTGCCTCCAGCACGGGTGGGTTTCTCGGTGCTTGGGGTGGGCTGGGGGCAAGCGGCTGCCCTCGTTCCTTCCCCCGGCACCTGCAGCCCTTCTGCCAGAGCCAGGCTGCACCCCAGGGCTTCGGAACAGCAGGTTATACCTGGAGAAGCAGCACCAGTAAACAAAGAGATAAATGGATCGTGTAATGAGAAAGATGCTCAGCCAAAAAGGGGGTGGGTGGAACACAAGTTTATTTAGCCATTGCAAAGTAAACCTCGCTAATTACTTTCAGGTCCTCCTTGAAGTGCTGTGATTTCTTTTCAGTGGAATGGAGCGCCCTGAGGTAAACAGACACTGTACAGTTTCGGTGTCTTTTTTTTCACAGAGAAAAAAAATCCTCTTTGTGGGGAAAAACATGAAAGAAAAGTGCTGGGCATGGACTGTTTATCTGCCAAAGTACTTAATTAAATCTCCCTGAAATAGTACTTGAGCTTTTATTCCCACAGCTTTCCTGGGAGGGAGCAAAATACAATTGCCATCTTGCAGGCAGAGGAAAGGGACAGATGATCAGAGGAGCTCTGTGGGATTACCCGGGATGCTGATGCTTGAGTTAGGAGCTGAAAATGACTTCTTTGGATACGCGGGATCTGCCTTCCCATAGTGAAGACTGACATATACGCATCCCGTAAAAATATCCCTAGTGAGTGGTGAGGAAGTACATGACCTTGTGATCCAAATGCTGTATTATCATGGATCGGAGTTTGCAAACATTAACTAAAAGGAGCCATGCACAGCACCCCATATATTTATCCTGAAACACCTAAAATATGCAGTTCTGCAGCCTGGAACCAGTGCAAATCTTTCTAATATTTTGTGCTAAGAGACATTTGTGTATGTTTGCTACTTTCTTTTTGCAACAGCAGGACCATATGTGAAAGAAAAAGTCTCTCCATTGAATTTCTTCTCAGAGGAGTTCACGTTTGTTCATACCAGCTCATTTATCCCAGAGTCTGTGCATAAGTTATCACATTTTATTGCCAAATAAACACTTTTGCACTAGATAGGCATTTCTGAGAGGGAACTCAGCCCCGAGGGCTCCCTCTTTTGCTCCTTTCCTAGAGAGCAGTGTTGGTTAGATGTGTGTCCCTTGCCAGGAGAGGGAGAACTTCCCAGTTCAAGAGTGGGAGTCAGCTCTGGCCAGTCGCCTTTATAAAGCCTGGTACAAATGTACCTGATGGGTTTTCCGTGGCTTCTCTAATGTGTCCGCAATTATTTCTAATTCAGTGTGCCAGACACACAGCAGAGATCAGCTTCAGTACATACAGGTCATCCACAGCAAAACGCTCCAGAGGATTATAGGCACATAATTCTAAGCAGTGAGAAAGGACAAAATTGTATTCTAAAATTTCATGTTATTTCCCATTTCCTGTGGCTAGCAAATGGCTGTAAAGTGAAAACAAGGCAACGTAACCAAGGGACACGCTATCGGTTCAGAACATGAAATTTCACATATGCTAATCCTGAAGAACTGCTCTTGGCAAGGAAGACTTGATTGCTAGTGGAGACAAGACACACAGAGGCGGCAATCATCAGCGATGTGGCAGCTGCTGATCACGGTCCATCAGGAGGTGGAAACGAGCACTGCCAGGTTCAAGTAATGTGGTTTTATTCCTTTGTAGAGGATTCAATACCAGGAGAAAAAGACAGACAGGCTGTTCTGGAGCCAAGTCCCATTGGCAGAAGTAGACAAGTTACTGTGGAAGCTTCTGGCTTCCCTTTTTTTTTTTTTTTTCCCCCCTAGTTTGAAGAAAACTCCTCTGGGAGGATGGGAAGATGCACTAGGCTAAAAACTGCTCTGAAGTTGCTGGAAAATAACACGCAAACAAAAAACTCATCAGATTTTTACTAGCAGCCACAAATGTGCGAATGGGAATGGAGAGCCCTGTTCCTTTAATAAGTGATGCATAAGATAAAATAGTATTTGAAAGGAAAAGTGAAATAAGAAGCCTTGAAATGCTTCATGGATGTTTTCTTCTAGATAACAGGCTGGTGCGTTGCCAACAGCTTTAAACCGGATAACACCTTCGCGAAAACAAGTTCTACCTCTTGTACTATTACCTTTGCCCAACAGGTGAGTTCTTTTTCCCAACACAGTGGTGCTGGGTTTAACGGCATGGATCCCTGAGCGGTTGTGATTTGCTGGACCCGGCGTGCCGGGGATGCCTCCGCTGCAGGCGGGGCTGCTGCAGCCTGTTAAGCACAGGAGATGTCAGCACACCTATGAGCCCTGTGCCCCAGGAACAGCCCCAGTCATCTCTCCATGCACATTGCCTGCAGAAAGCAGAAGCAGCATTACCTTCGAGACAGAACCGAGCCATACCGGTGGTCTCAATTTGGGACCTGCAGGGACACAAGGAACCCAAAGAGTCCAAAGCATGTGTAGGAGAAGGAGTGGGCGCTCTGGAGTGAGCTGTGCCTGCTGTAATGCACCGAGCCTTGTGCCCACCGCCAGCCCCGAGCATCCTGGGGACACCCCAGGGAAATTCTCCACCCACCCAATGCACTCAGTGGGCTGTAGGCACCAAAACGCTTTCAAGGAACAGAACTCACCTTACCAGTCCTGTAGCACAGGGGAAGCCTGACCACAAAAATCAGTGCCCTGTCACCATGCTGCTGCTCCGAAGCGTCACACCCGCATCCAGCACTGCTCTGCCTTTGGTTTCTGACCCTTGGGTCAGTGATAGCACCAGGCATTGTTGCAGTCCCTCCACCATCAGTTTCCCCTTTAAAACCTTTCTTGAAACTCTTTTTCTAATTCCGAGTAACTGCTATTTTAAACTTGTTTGCAATACTGTAAATTACTAGTGATCAGCAGAGTAGAAATTATTCAGTCCTGTTTTTTTCCCCAGCATGCAAGTATTCAAGAAGAGTTGCTTGGAAGTGTGTGAAAGAATACCAGGTAAGTACCTGTGCTTATCTATTTCTCTGCAATGTGACCTACAAGAGTGAGTGGAAAAAAAAAAAAAAAAAAATCAAAGAGGGTCCCTTGTACCTCGTCCAGCTAAAATAAGCAAGGGACTAGAAGAACATTTTCATGTTTTGTTCCCTATGAATCAGGATGACAGCTCAGTACGACCCATTAGCAAGCTCTGAACCGTTCACTGTCCTGGAAGTAACTAATGTAATGATAAAGGCAAAAATGCTTCTGAAAAATAGATAAAGCCATTCTTTTTCTTTATTGGGCTGCTTTGAAAGACTAAGGATTGAGTCACTGGAAACAGGAGTCCATTGGTGCAGGGAAGCACGTGTTAAGGGAAAGAAAAAAAGTGACTGAGTCAAACTGCCCTAGAGGTCTTGCTTTATCATGCAGTCTGACAAGACCTCATGTGCCTCCAGAAAACATTTTTTAAGATAGTGTCATTCATTCTTTAATACTGGTGCATTTCAAACAGGAACGATGCCACGGGGGCTGCAGCCATCATCATAACTAATTTCCTACAAAGACTGTAGTTGTTGCTAGGAATTTATGAGGCTCTCAACTTGGAAGAAAAGCTTTAAAGGAGGCAACTGCAGAATAAAAAGAAATAAAGTTTGAGATTGTATTACCTCTTTCTTAATGGTCAGAATTTGAAAAGAAATACAAAAGTCTATGGGGGCGTTCCTACATGGGAGGTTTCCAACACAGACTACAACTTCCTGCACTTTTTCATTCCTGCTGCTGGTTACTTAAATTAAGGAACACAGGCATTAAACAAACACAGGCAGTTTCTTTAATGGTTTATATTTCCTTTGTTCATCAATAAATCATACAGCAATTGCAGCTGTCCTAAATCAGCCAGGGGGCAGGAGCAGGCAATTTTGGGGAGTCAAATAATCTAAGTTGGAGATGTTTCTCCCCATTCACTTTTTAGTTATTTGGTTTGACTCATTACAACTTTATTTTGCAGGTCTGTAACAACTTTGGAGTTGGTACACGAGGGCAATAAGGAAGGAACAACAGCAGAACTAGCTAAAGTCACAAGCCACTCACCTTCCAGAGAACTCCCAGGCTCCAGGTCTTTTCAAGCCCATGGAAGAGAGAAGGATTTGCTTTCAAACAAACAGGAACCACGTAACTTTACTCTGAAAGAGCTTTCCTGCAGCCTAAGTAGCTGAGGAACTGCTTGCAAGGAGCAAGGCTTCTTCTGTAAGGTTGCCAGTTAACTATTAATCTCCATAAAATGAGCACCTGGGACTCTGATTAATGTCTTAAACCAAGAACAGCTGTGACTACATTAACAATAGTGTAAGTGGCAGACCTAGAAACAAAAAGGTGGGTTTTTGTAAAGCACAGTAGCCTTGTGAAAAGCTCCAAAAGCCTTGGAGCTGCTCATCCGAGTAGTTATGGGGCTGCCTTGCTGGGCACTGCCAGTTGGGTATCTGGGCTTTCGGGGTGTTGTGCTTTAATGCTCCCCTGTCCCTGGCACCAAGGGGATGGTGAACAGAAGAAGGATGATCACCTGAAGGAAGGTGAGTTATGTACTTGCAGTCCTGTATTGCTTTCCTCTAGCTCAGCTGAGTTGAAGATAGTGTTTGGAAGCACGAGTCTAGTTTAAATGGTATCCCAGCAGCTTGAAAGGCACCAACCAAAGACTAAGCCGAAATGCACCTAATGTCACAAAAGTAGCCTAGAGGTGAAAACTGTTAGTCCTGTCTTTAGCTCTAATCCTGCTCCCTTTGAGATGAATGGTGTCCTTATTGTCTGTCTTTTCCTAAAACTTCCCAGAATTTAGCCCCGTGAAAGATCAAAAATAATAATCTGGCTGGGAACAGGATGTCTCCTTTCATATGCTCAAAACAACAGCACCTCTAACCCTGGCCAAAAAAGGTTTTATGTGGCTGGCCACCAGGGTGTATCTGATTTGCACACAAATCTTACCTCCAGAAGGTATTATGAATTTTTAATTATAGACAATCTGAAGCAAAGTAGCCCTGGGTTACATCCAAACTTCTCCCAAGCTGGGCAGAGGGTTCTGTGCCTGGCAGTTTTTTAAACCTCTTCAGCCAACTTAACAGGATAATGCTCAAACAGCCTTCGGAGTCTTGAATGGAAGTGGCTATTAGTGCAAAGTTATTATTGTCGGCAACAGCATCTTAAGTTGCTGAACCTCAGATGCTAGTACAGAATGTCTCTATAATTAAGTATCGTCTCTTTCTGAGTCATTTTGGAACATTTGCTGTGAGTCAACCTGAAGCAAAACAACAAGCCCTGCAAACAAAGAGTGCCTTTTTATTCCATGATCCGTGGTTGTGCCTTGACATGTGTTGGGCAGTACGCTTCTGGAGCAAACGCTGAGCAGCTAGAATTGCTGGAAGGTAAAGCAGTAAAAAAATCATAATCATTTAAAAGATTCTTATGCGTGTTAAAAAAAAAAAAAGTCACAGAAAGTAGCTCTGCATAAACGCTTGGTTTAGAATTTTTATTTTTTTTAGTTCCTTTTTGCTATAGAAAAAGCAGGCCAAGTGAAGACAAAACCAGCCCTGAATTTCTAGTTTCCGCCTTGGTCAGTCTGTTGTTAATTAGCATCTCAGACAATAACGATATTTTTTTCCTCTGTTTTCTACGCAGCCAACTTCTCAGAGCTGAAACAGGGGACTCAGGAAGCGTGCTGGTGTCTGCGCTAAATGCTTTGACAGCAATGAAAAACATATCTCGGAGTGTTAGTGAGGAATATCAGCGCAAACGAAGATGTTTTGATAGCATATTGGAAAGGTCTGGACAGGGGTTACCCAGAACTGGAACCCATAGCACCAGACAGAGGAGATCTGCCACAAACTTCAGACAAACAGAGAGGAGGTTAAAGCTTCCAGGTTGGCAGACGTTGGCTCAGGGTGCGGATAGTCAGGAATGAGGAGCCCTGGAAGAACTTTTGCAGACAAGGCTGTGCCCGAGAGCGGTGGCTCCTCCTGGTCAGGGTGGGCTCTGCCTGGCAGAGTTGTGCCGTGGACCAGAGTTATCTATTACAGATGCTTTTGGATGATTTTCCCTAAGTGTTACTTGGAGGGCTCATAATGACTTTAAACATTATGGTCTCTGGCTGAACGTCTGGGGTGAACTGCAGTCTGCTTTTCCATTCTGGCTGCTTGGCTTGAGTAAAATAATGGACGTGATGTTTATATATTTATGAAACAAAACCTGCGTTAAAATAAAATTGCCTGGTCTAGAAAGTCAGGGCTTCTATTTGACAGTGCTCTGAGAATGGAGAATAATTTCTCCAGGCGATTCCGGCTCTGAAGTTATCAGCCTTGAGGGCTTTTCTGGGACGTTTGTCACAAAGCGCAGCACTCATTGTCTCAGGCTGCAGCTGTAAGCGCTGAGCACACCTGGGGAACAGCCCCAGCACCAGACACTTGTGGAGAAGATGGGGCAGATGACCTGCGGAGACACAGCAAGCCCTGGCAGGAGCTGGGCTCAGTGGGCTGAGCTGGGCAGCAGTGGGAACCCGCTCTGTCAGGCAGCTGTGGCTTCAGCTGAGACCTCAGCCCTGTCCCTGCCACCCCCATCATCAGGCCAGTCCCACCACAGGTGCCCAAAGAGAGCTGCCACCTCCAGCACCGGCCAGGGTGTCAGTGGGGAGCTGCGTCTATGCTGGGAACACGAGTTGTGGGGGGGGAACGCTGCAGAAACCAAGAGCTGACATGGGCATTGACAGTTCTTCTGTTTTTTAAAGCATACTAGAAATGAGAAACACTTCATTGTAAAAAAACAAGTAAATACTATCCAGGATCATTTGGCATGGGGATCTTTCCCTCTGAAACCTGCCTTCCTCCTCACCAATACGCCATTGTGCCTAATAGCGCACTCTTGCCAGCAAATACCTTGCACTTGCCCATATGAGACATCTTATCTCTGCCTGCCTTGATTTTTATTTAAATATTAGAGAAGATAGAAAATATATGTAGGAAGGAGATAAGACAGCAGTCTGTCAGACTGTGGGATGCATCATAAGGTTTACACCTTATCTAAGCTATGTTTTTGCTTCTTTGTTAAGATATTGCCACCCATCATGACATGGGGAATCAGCGCTTGGATTTCACTCGGTGCCGCAGGAAATGCGAGCCAAGGAGTTCAGCAATCTCCCTTATCTCTGCTCTGACACAGCTGCCTGGAGCCCAGAAAAGGGATAAAGCATTTTTTTCTAGACCACATTCCTCAATATTTTAGTTAATATGATGCTAAATTGCATTCTGTTCCTTGATAACTAGAAACAAAACGTGTATTTGTAAACTGCTGGCGTGTTCTGACTAGCTGCGAAACTCTGTAAGTCCTTCTCTCTCAAAACATGATCTTACTTAAGTAGCAGCAATCTACTCTTAATAAGTGTAAGGAACCACTCCCTCGCCACCAGACCTAGAAGACTCCTCAGGAGTAGGTCAAACACCAAGCCACGATGGTAGGTGAGGAACCTGGCTTTCCCAAGCCATTCACTGCTGTCTGATCGCTCTCTAGGAGTCTTTATGATTTGAAGGGGAATCCTTGTCTTTCTCTACACGTTGCTTATTAGTTTTGGGTACTTGCATCTGGTAGCTCACCACATCTTGCCCGCAGACAATGGAGCAGGTCATCACACGGGTCTCTCGCGGAGGCACGAGATAAATGAAAATCACTCCTTAAGAGAAGTCTGCTTGGAAGGCCTGTGGATGAACTGCAATTCATACTTCTGGCCACAGCTCTTCCAGGAGCCTCCTTCCCTTCCACAGCCCCTGCAGACTTTCCCTCAATGAATTCTCTACGTTCTGCCTCTCCGAGCTGTGCTCTGCAGAATCAGCTAATCCTGTTTGGCCACAGCCAATTGACTTTCGCTGTAATACATAACCAGGGAACGCCAAGGAGAAACTTACTCAGCAGTAATGAGACAAATTATTTCTGTCTCTTCACAGTATTTTAGCATCACAATGCCAAACGCAACAGGTAGATGACCTACTGAGAAGATTCTTTTTTATCACGTATAGCAAACAAGGGTCTCACAGAAGCCCAGCTGAGCTCTGACACTGGCGGGATCGCCCCCCTGCAGCAGGGAGTTCGTTGTGCTGGGCGTCCCAGTGGAACGAACCCAGTTAATGTTTGTTCCCTTTCCTTCCCACAGGGTGAAATTTATTTTCCATTACCTTAAGACAAAGCATACAGGAACCTGCTGAGTCTCCTCCATTCAGTTTAGTAATTTATGTATCTTTTGCCTACAGA
The DNA here is from genome assembly GCA_013398915.1 of Dromas ardeola. Lineage (NCBI taxonomy): Eukaryota > Metazoa > Chordata > Aves > Charadriiformes > Dromadidae > Dromas > Dromas ardeola. The sequence continues at coordinate 206,009 of VYZM01021751.1, forward strand.
AAGGTGGGCAAAGGGTAGCCCCCAGAAAGGCGCAGGTGAACATGTGTAAAGCCTCAGGTGGGGTTCATCAGACTTCCCATCTCCCCACAGCTGCTCACCCACCCATATTTCAAAGCACAACCTCCCGAGTGAGCTTTCAGTCGTTATTTTGGGTAGAGCATTCAGGTCCATAGCTGGTTTCCTAGAAGGTGGGTACAGGCTGGTTTGTGCAAGTAAGATGTGTCTGGGGAGGTTTTAGCTCTCGGATTGTTTTTCATGTAATGGAACAGAAAATTCCAACTCCATGGTTAGCTTTTTGATAGCGAGTACTTTGTACACTTACAGTCTTACTGTCAAGCAGCATGAAATCTCAGCCGCTGCCAGACCCTGGAAGTCTGTGTAGTGCTTGTTAGAACATGCGCTTGTTAGAACATTTGCAATCACAGTCCAAATACACAGCAACACGGCGGCAGCGCCTGGAAATGGCATGGGCTGAGCAGACAGGGGAGAGCCTTCAGAAGCCATTGCTTTTTGAACTTTCAAAAGGCTTCTTAACAGCAAAGAGAGCTCAGAGCTTGTTGCATGGCTCTTCGCCAAAGGCATTATTTTTGACGGGCTCATTTGCGGAGTCACCCGTGGGCTGAAATGGCTGAGAACAAACTGCACGTTCCCAGGCTTCTCTGCACGTTTACAAATGACACTGGTTTCTGCATGAAGTGAAAGGAATCTAAAAGCAAGTGGCAGAATAAATATGTATGGCTTCCAGGTGAGCCGATGAACTCTCACTGTGTTTGCAAAGCAGTGAGGAACACGTGAGAAAAATGCCTGATTATCCACACTGTACTATGGGATGGAGATAAAAAAATGGGTGAGTGAATGAACCTGGGACTTCATCAATCCAATCTAGAGTTAAAACTTGCAATTTAAGTAGATAAGGTTTGAGAGCTTAGCTCTTAGAGATGTGGGAGAAAGAATCCATACCAGCAATTGTTTCAGAGCTGTTACGGGAATTAGTCTTGTAGGCAGAAAGTGGTTCTTTTTTACAGAATTTACTTGGTTCCTCAAGAGCTGGGCAATATTCACGGCATAAATCACCAACCCTGGTTTCTCTGAACATGTGCTTTAATAACCTACTGGACAGCATGAGAGCACACGTGCATGCCCTGTTCCATCAAAATCACCATCCACGCTACTGACCCCAGACTCGCGCAGTTATATGAAGGTGCCTGGTTACAAATAGGCACCTAATGCATAATTGAGGTGAGTCTCATCTTCCCCCGATTAACAACATACACTTCCCAAATATTTACAAGATCCAGATGTGGCATTGTCATGGCAACACACGTTTAGAACAAATATGCTGTTTTTCTAAGAGTCACAACTTGGAGAGAAGAGGCAGTAAAGCTTGATGTTACAAATGAGCCACAGAACCAGTTCAAGAGGAATGTGTAGAGCATCAGGAGACCCTGGGGGCAGTGGGTGGTCAGTGAGACAAATCCTGGTGGGTATGCAGGGATGGAATCCATAAAGCAGCTGCTGTCACAAAACAGTGCTGAGGCAGTGGAGTTTTAGAAAGTCAATTAAATAATGCAGTAGAAAGCAACCTAAGGGAAAAGTATTAATAGGAAAGTCCTAGTGGACCATGCCTGCATAATTAGAGAGCTGACAGAGACCACAGACCAACCACAGTGGTTGCATGGCTCAGGACACAGGTATTTGATGACTACTGAATTACTGTTTGCAAGACTGATTGAAGATAGGCAAAATCTGAGAAGGTGTTTGGTTTGGTCAGGTTTTCCTTGGGCAAAATGGAAGGAGTAGAATTTTAAATCTTGGTTCCATTTCACCTGACTCTTCAAAATCCACCAAATTCTGATATGGCTTTTGTATCAGTAATACTGGTGTTCCCCTGGGTAAGAATGAAATTGCTGTCTGTACTGCAGCATGAAATGCCAACACCACCTATTTCTATTTAAATTCTTAGAAAATAAGGAAGCTAATAGCAATTTATTCCTGAAGCCTTGTGTAAGCTCTCAAGTTGCCAGTACCTTAGGTTATAGCACGTAGGCATTAACCATTATTTTAATTAAATTGGTGCCCCTGGGCACTTCCACCCATTGCACTACCATGGCTGAGCTGAATCATTCAAGACTCCTTTCCCCACGACCCCTCCACTTCTGTTGTGAGCCTTGTAACCCGTCTTCAGGCTTTTAATGTGATCGAACACGATGACTTACCTTGACAGCAATTTATCTGGGTTTCCCAAAGATGTGGCCTTGTCTCACATCCTGAATCACTGCTGACAGTGATTGGATGCTATGATGGATGATCAGCCTTTTGGGAATCTGCTGGCTAATGAAACATTGCAATCAGTTTTATCAAACCTTTCTACAGCTTGACCCAAGGGAAATCACGTAACTCAGCCATGACACCAGCAACAGATTTCCCAGAAGGTTCGTTATAAAGCAACATTAAAACCTGATATTTATTACATCTACAATTTGCAATTTCACACCAAATTCTCCAGCCTACAGGTCCCACTCATTCTAGGAAGAGAACAGCACCCATGAGGGAGCCATTTCTGAGCTATGCATCTGGAATATTAACGAAGGCGTAAGAGACATGACCACAATGCCCAGAGGTAGTTCATCACACACTGGGCTTCTCAGGCTGGCAATTAGCAACACCAAGGGATCCTGGCTCGTTCTTCCAGTCTAATTCATGAAACACCTCCAAGATGAGGATCTCTAAAAGTTGCAGAGGGAAAACCAAGAGCCATGAGCTATTCTGCCACAAGACTTGCAGCCACATCTCTAGACAGAGCGTAGATGGGCAGGGAGGTGGTGGGAGGAATGTGGGCTCACGCGGAAGGGGCAGCCATCGTGCTCAGGGGACAACTTTGCTTCACGAGGTTCCTTGTCACTTCCCAGCAAGCTGACATGGTTTTGTGCCAATGGTTGCAGAAAGGGACAAACTCAAAATCAAGTCGCTGTAGGCTCTAGTCCTACCCTAAGCACCCTAAGCTACCTCTCTGACCTTGCGCAAGCCAGGTATTTATTCCTTAAGTAATTTTCAGGTACGAAAACAGACAACCGTATTTCTCCAGCCTTATCATTTAGTTAGATAGCCAGCATTTTTAATAATTTATATCCTTACTGTCTAAGTTTCAGATGACAGGAGGCATTGGGTACAGCTCCTGAAATGCAAAAAGGTAAGAGACAGTGGGAAAAACTTGTGTCAAGATTTCATTGATATCTACTTTTTTAAAATTTCGGGTTCAGTTGTACCTTGTAAAAAACAAATGAAACATTCGAGTACCATCAAAACATCTTTATAAACTGAAGGGATAATTTCTATTTTCCATTGTGAACACCTTTTGAAAGAGTGCTCATAGTTTTGACATAAATCGCCCCCAGGTTTTTAGAAATCAGAGCTGGAATGCCTGTTTCAGTTTTATTGAAGCAAAACCTTTCAGTCAAGAAATGTGCTTTGGCTTTGTTGTTTTTTTTTTTTTTTTTGTGAAACAAAAAGAGAGTACAACTCAAAAATGTGACATGCCTTGAGAAATGGACGATGGTCCTGCCTGCTCAGCCTTACACGGAGCTGCATGGGAAAGAGCAGGGCAAGACCTTTGTGCAGGACAGGAGATCCCATCAGCCACGGGGCTGGCAGAGGACGATGAAGACCCTCCTTTGTGGCTACACAACCGTTTTAATAAGATGATGTACACTGGGCCAGTGCAAAAATGTCCATGTGTCCATGAGCACCTGTACACAGATTTATAGACATGACGTTGAACATCTAGGCCAAAGCGCAGATTAAATGAAACATTCTTCTCTCCCCAAGAAGAATGATTTCTTTTGCACTGACAAAAAGAAGCTTTCTGGGCTGACATGCCCGTTGTAACCTACTGAATTGTATATTCACAAAGTATTGATGAAAGAAGGTTGAAGAATACTTCATCTCAATGCACCACTAATGAGTTCCGCTAGACAAGCCAGAGCACTGCAACGCTTTCAGCTAAATGTAATCCAGATAACAAGCCACCTGTTTTAAAACCCATGTTGCTGTCACACTTTAGGTTTGGGTTTTTTTTTTTTTACGTTTAACAAATTGCAAGTCTGTAAATTGGACTAGTCATTATCCCTATGCCCAGTTTTGCTCAACATGTTGGATTTCGGTGGGCTTTTCAAAACCTAACTGTAAATCCCTCAGCCCACTGCCTCTCAACCGCGGCGACAGCAGAGATCTGTAAAATCACCAATGGGTAAACACCAGACCTGGAGTGACTGAAGCTACAAGAGCACGCACCAGTGGACTCTTACGGCATGTTGTGTTTGACTTAGGACCTTTCTGTATTTCGCACTGACAAGTGGTGAAGGAACCTCCCTACGACACCCTGAACCTCCTTCCTGCGGCACGGCAACTGCTGTTTTGGATGCAGGCTCTGGCAAAAGGAGCCTGTGAGCCAGCAAGGATGCACCGTGCTCTCCTAGCATCCCGAGCTTTATTTTCTCCTTGTTTCTCACAAAGCAAGTCATCCTGACCAAAAGCAGATGGCTGTTCTTTGCTTACCTCTAAAGTCAAAGCTTTCATTTGAAGAAAATAACCCCTAAATATGAAAAATAAGGATCTGATAGGAAGGTCCTACGGACACGGTTTTCTGTAAGATCCTTACAGTGACAGATTCCAAAACTTCTCACTACATCAGCATCCTTCTGCACACAAAGATAAGACATAATCTCTTTGTTATTCTTGATGATACTGAATAACAGAGAGAACTTTTCTCTCCTGCACCCATCAGACGCGCTGCCAGCAGCATCGCACCTATTTAACTGTCCCTTACAGAGCAGGATTTTTGCCTGTACCTTCTCCCAACAGACTGAATCGCTCCCTTACCCTTCTTCTAGGGCTCACTGGGGGTAGGTGACTATTTTATCTTTCCACCCTTCCTGCGGTTTAAGAATGCAGAATCAAACCTGTCTCTCAAGAACATCAAAGGATCTGAGGTTTATCAAGAACACCTGCTGAGTAATAGATTTACTTTCCCCAAAATAGGAGCAAATTAACAAACCAATTGATTTACAAAACAGGCTGTCTTTGAATTTTAACACCATAAATGCTAATTTCCAGTAATAGCTGTTTCATCAGCCACATGCCCAGTCCTGCTGTTCTCACATCGCCAGAATAGTCTGTGACTAAATTCATCAATTGTTTCTCAGCCTAATGCTTTGGCAAGTTTGGTACCTTGTGTACGCATATGGCCTTGCTCCTATATTCCATGTAGGAATAAGCTGGAGGCCAGATTTTACTTGTACTCAGGTCCATCCTCTGGTTGTGATCTTGCAGGTCACTTTATTTTGGCAGCTATTACGCTTGAATTCCTTTCCCTAGGCAGTATATCGGCACATAGCTCCAGACTTACAATCACTCCTATAATGTGCTGTGCCAACAAAATTATAACCACTGTAAACAGCCCACATGGTGATTACATATTACAAAGCAAGCTGCACGTTAAGCCACACATTTAATTCAGAACCAAAGACTGCATTACACCTGAAAGACATTCAAATCCTTTTGTGACAATTACCAGTGTTAGTCTTTTTTATGGCGTGCCTCACGTTAATTTGACATTAACTTTTGACTGGGGGGGGAGGGGGGGGGAACCTCAAGACAGCATTTTATCCTTCCATATGCACATCCAAAAGGCACCCTGCTTTTGACTCACACATCTCTCACATCCATAGAATGTGTGGGAGTACAAAGGAACGTCAGCTGAACACCGGCCTGTCACTGACAAAGCGTAAGGACACAATTGCCTGCCTGCTAAAGTAATGTAGTGGTGGTTGTGCCCATTGCTGAGCAAGGTGACAGCACTAATAAAGGAATTTTCATCTCAGCCCTGCTGCAAACATCCAGCTGCTGCCATGTAAATGAGTGACTCAGCTTTGCAGTCACCTAGGACAGCCTGGGAGAGTGTGGGTAACTTTACACAGGTGAGTGATCATCTAGGTAAAACTTCTGAAAAGTTTTCTCATACCTAGTTGGGGCCCAGGAAGGGCAATATTAGAACTGCAGACAAAAAAATACCACCTGAAGTGAATACAATAGGAAATATTAGCTGCTGCCTATGTTTATCCCATACAAAACCTGAGAGACTAGTTCTTCCATGAAGATAAACCTGTTCTGGACTCTTACTAGCAGCATGGATTGAAGTGGGGTGGGGTATTTTTTATGGTTGGGGGTTTTTTTAAGGATTTAAAATATAGCATATTTTTAAATGTAGTATTTACCTATGTAAAAGCATGTATACATGTATTTCTACCCTTCTGTCCCTATGAGCCGAGTTGTGCTAATGGATTAGGTGAGCACTTCTAATCCTTTTCAGTGTGTTATTGTGAACCATTTATCTTGAGCCACTACAGAACAGAGTTTTACCTTGGCTGGTTTATTTTGCACTGGCAAAAGCAGCAGGAGCACTCGCTTCGCCTACTGCCTCAGCCAGCATGGCACCTGTTGCCATCCCAATGTCTCCCTGTGGAGCAGCAGTGCCAAGACCCTGATCCTGCCCCCCTTGCTGTCTTCTGGAGAAGGTGACTCCTTGGTAGCCACAATCGCATCAGGGATAAGTACAAACAAGATGCTGCAGGATGCTCAGACACAAGGCTTGCTGCCAAAGCAAACACACATTTGTTCACCAGCTCCAGCTCAGAGTCACCAGAACTGTGAAACATCTCTCCTCCTCCTCCTCCTCGTACGCCCACCGACTGGGAGAGCCAACTTCTGATTAGCGGCAGTTCTGAAGCTGCTGATAAACTGTTCTTCCTCACTGTTTGTTGAAACAGAAAGTTTTAGCAAAATGATCTGTTTTGTCCAAAGCTTTCCCTTGGGTTTTCTCGGCCTGGGGTGGAATTGCTTATCAGAGAACACAGTCCTCTCCAAAACAGCTACTCAGCTGCGGCCTCCTCTGGAGTGTGGCCTCAAGACTATCCTAACTACCAATGCTGGAGAAGAGACCTCCACCGCTGATGTTCCACTTGGCCCAAAAAACATTATGTTGGAGGAATTTCAGCAGCCTGCTGTGTAAGGAATGCGTGCAAATCTGGAGACTGAGCTCCAGTCCCTGTGCTGCCCTGCTTCGGAGCCAGCGCTGAAACCCAAGTCCGCTGTCGTCCAGCTTAGTGCCCTGGCTACTGGCTGAAGAACTGAAGAAAGGGTGACTTCCCTTTCTGCTTTCTTGAAGAAAGTAAATACATTTCAGTAACTCCTTTGTCTCGGTGTGGGCTGAGAACATTTTTTGATCTATTTTTTCCATAAGCCAAGGGGGAGGGGGGAAATAATTAGGGTTTCCTGCTTGGTTCTTACTTCTGATGACATAGCTTCTAAAAATTCACCCAGGACTGGTGGGCTTGTAAACCTCTGGTTTGCAACAGCAGCTGAACCAGGGTTGCCAACGAGCGAAAAGCCCCATGTTCAGAGCATTCAACAGCCCTCCAGCTCCTCACCAGGCTTAATGAAGCGTAATGAAAGGAAATTAATGAGCATTGTCCCCCTTGCCAAAGGAAAGGGCAGCTGGAAATATGCAGGGACCCAATATGAATTGAGCGTGATTAAGTATGTTATAACTATTGTTCTCAATAAAATGGTGCTGTTATACCTAAATAGCCTACAGCAGTCCCTTGTCATTACAGCCATTTAGCTGGCTCTGCTTTAATTGCCTCTAAAAGCCACCCAGAAAGGATTTCTTTTATGCCCTTTCCAATTTCAAACCAGGGACAGAAATACGTAAGCACTAACCTGCGTCCATTTAGATAACGGGGTTTCGGTGGGTGAGCCAAGATAGATATTTTATAGGGAACCGCTTGGTACTTGACACGCAGGGCGATGCGACCGTGATGTGTGTGGGCACGGCTGCCGCTGGAGGATGGCTGCCACAGCCTGCCAGGTGGGCTACCAAGCTCTGGGGTTAGTCACGGGCTACACCACCCACTCCCACAGTTTGGCTCCTGGCAGGCAGCTGTAGCGGAGAAAGGAGGCACCAGGAGGTGCCCGACCCCAACCCAAAGGCACAGCCAGGGCCAGAGAGGAGGCACTGTGTCCCCATCCCCTCCTGGCTCCAAGCAGGCTCCCCCCAGCACCCAGCGCCTCTCCCCATGGACACTGTCATTAGGCACAGAGGGTTCAGTAGACAGCAACGCTCCATGAGCATTTATGTATCAGGACAGGCCTTTCCACCTCTGACATCTGTGATTCTGTGCTATCTAGAAGGCAAGGGTCCCCTTAGCGCAAGCCCTCGTTACAGCAAGCATTCCCTTATCTCTGGCCGCACTACCTCACACTGCAGCTCATTTTCTCCACGCTGCTAAATTCCACCGGCACTTTAGCTTTCTCCTTCTTCACAGTTGCCACATTTGCCTGGACAAAACTGCCGCTGCACCACGATGGGGGAAGCACTCCCTGACTTTTTCTGTCCCAAGGAGCTCACACAGGACTGAGTCTTTGGCTTGGCTCCCAGCAGTAACACAGCAAGAACTCAGCTCTGGAGCTAACTTCATTAAAATGTATTTGAAAGAGAGAGAGAGCAAACCACATCACAGAACATCACGGCATCCTGGACCCTGTTGCCCAAGGAGCTGCACAGGGGCTGAGGCACAGCCCTTCCCACGCACAGACCCACAGAACTGCGATGCAGGGAAGTCTCCAGGATGCTCTGCAGCACTCGGAAAATCTTCTTCTCCCAGCACAAGAAAGACACAGGATGCCCGATATCAAAGCACGTTGCCTGGGGTGCCGGCAGCAGAAGGATGTGTCACAGCAAGGCAGGTGGTGAGGCACAGCTCTTGCCATGGTCCTTGTGGAGCTCTCTCAAACACTGTGACACGTACTGCCCTGAATTTGCATCTGTCCAATTACTCATCAAAAAAAACCAACCAGCAATCCAAATCTAAATTAACATTTTCTCTTCTGTATTCTTATTTGATTCACAAAAAATGAAAAGATCATCTCTCCCCTTCAGATTAATTAGTTTAAAGGCTCAGTTTCTTGGGAGACAATTCCCAACTCAGCTCTGGCAACGGAGCATGACCGGGATCTGGCCTAAGCTGGTCTGCTGGGAAAGACCAAGTGGAGTTGTTCTGTAGAGAAGAAAATAGGGAAAGTGTTTCCCCTCTGTCTTGGGGAAGAGGATTATTTTAGAAGGACCTTTTACTCTTGTTAATTGTCTTCAGTCAGTTCAAAGGGTCCTTGGATCTCTCCTGGATGGACTTTTTCTTTAGAGTGCTGAGGAGGATATATGAAGAGGTGAGGGTTGGAGCTTTCCCTCCTCAGCATCTAAAAGTACAGCGTATAATTGAAATGATGGCCCAAAATCTCTGCTGTGGACAACAATTCTGCCTCTGCTCCAAGCACACAGCCTAAAGTTTGTACATGGCTTTTATAATCCCGAATTCTTCTTAGACATGAGTTTGAATCCGTCATCCAGGATGGACCTCCGATTGCGTCTTAACTTCTTTTGTCTCTCGAGATAGATGACCACTCCCAGAAGGAAGAAGACAACCAGGAATAATATCATTCCTGCAACGGCTAGACCGATGAGTGCGGCTTCTATCTGCCCTTGAGCCAACTTAGCTCCAAAAAGCCTGATCTTCTTGGACTCATCCTCATCCTCAGGTGACAACTCTGAGACACACAAAAAAAGATAGTTCCAATGAGAGCCAGAAACACCACAACTGAATGGTTCCAAGAAATATAAGAAAAGGAGCAAAAGACCCAAGGCAACCAAAACAAGTCAAAGGAGACCCAGCTGCTGTCTGTCCAACTGATCCTCATATCCCTGAGGTCACACAGAAATTTGAGAATGAATGCTTCTTTCCCTAATCCGCTCCATCCCAGTACCTCACCGTGTCTCACCGCTATTCAGCCCAATCAGCTAACCATTGCCGTCCCTGCTCATGAGGGAGGTGAACTGAGTTTGTGCAGGGAGTCAGTGGCTGGGCACAAAAGAATGGAGGTGAGAACATGAATCCAGACTGGGGCTGCTGCGAGTTCCCCAGCCTGCTCCAAGCTCCCCACGCACATGGCTGTTGTCCTAACCACCACTTTTCAGAGTGCACTTGCTCGGTCATGCCGGTGGCGAGTCACTTAACATCCTGAGCTCTGTTACGCTTCCACTCAAAGGCAGCAGCAACCTTTTGAGAAAAGTTGCTATTTGCGCAGCTAACAACTGTCGATGAAGGTTTTCGCCCGGTGAGCACACACAGGTTGATGCCTGAATATGGTATAAAATCAAATTATTTCATACTGTCACTACTGCTCTGACACATTTCCTACTCCTCTCCCTTACACCCATTTGGAGTGAGGAAAACATTGTTGGGAAGGAAAGGACTGAAATATCAGTAGAGAAAGACTGAAGAGTTGTAGGTCCATGGCTGTATTTTCAGCTGGGCTGAGCTGGCTCTGAAATCAGCTCAGCTGGATTTATTCACAGCAGCTGCAAAATGCAGTTGTGGAGAAAGATGAAAAATAAGGGAAATAAATCACAAACAAACTATTCAGACTTCCAGAAAATTTTGAAGGGATCTTATCTACTACTCCCCTTCTCCCCGGGGCTGCTCAATCAAATGTCTTCTCATATCTGTTCTTTAAAATACCTGAAAGACCAAGGGCACATGCTCGGGCTCTTTTCTTGGGGGAAAAACAGAGCAGAAGGCAGATGTGCTTGTTCGCATGCTGACTCGGTCCCTTCAGCTAGTAATGGTGAATGTGAAAATTCCCTAAACCACACAGTCATTAGCAGTTCAAGAAGGGGGGACAACTAATCTAAGGCACCCCTTGGGTTCTGATTGAAAGAGATAAGAAAAACCATCTCCTTTGCAACCACCCTCCTTTAAAACCCTTTGAATCTCTGCCAGTTTCTAAGCTTGCCCTCTCCTTTGGAGATGGATCCAAACGTAGCAAGTACAACAGGATGCGAGGCCACTAAACTTTTTCACCTAACATGGTCAACAAGCCTAACAAGCCCAACTTCCTTATTTATCATCAGAGCACAGACATTTGGAGGACAGATAAGCAAACCAACCCGGAACCCTCCCTGTTATCCATCGGCAGCCAGGCCCCCGACTGACACGCTGCCCGGCCTGACAGAGGAGCGGCTGTAGGTGTTGTGCGTGCTCCTCCCTTCTCCTCCTACAGATCTAAGATCAGAGATCTCCCTTCCTCCTCTGCCTCACACACGCTATTTAGGAATGCAACATAAACCATACCTGTACTGTAGTTTACGACTTGAAGCTCTGGCTCTGAAAGGAAACAAGGAGAGGGTGAGAAAGTGTTAGGCTGAAGAGATAAAGAGTCAAGAATATGGCATGTTTGGCAGGGATCAGATCCAGAAGCAGCATGGTTTTCCAGGGCTTACAGGTTTTCTTTTCTCCTGTCAGTGTTTTCCCTCTCTGTATCACACCAAGTATGGTTTTGCATTACCTGCTTCAAAAGCAGACGCGCTCCTGCCACTGCACAACCCTTTTTGGCCTTTGAAAGAAAAGCAAAATCAAAGTCTCCGAGGGTGCGGTGGGCTGACCCCGGCTGGTAGGGTCACTCGCTCACCCCACAGCGGGATGGGGGAAGGAATCAGAAGGGCAAAAGTGAGGAAAAACACACTTGTGGGTTGAGAGAATTGTAATTTAATAAGTGAAGGGGGAAAAAAAACACCCAACCAAAAATCCCAAGTGATGCAAAAGCAATCACTCGCCACCAGCAGACTCACGCAAGCACTGCTCACCCATAGCTAAAACATCGCTGTGTTATCAACTCTGTTTTGGTAATAAATCTAAAACAGAGCACCGTATGGGCTGCTTATTCCTGGAGGGGTTCAAGGCCAGGCTGGATGAGGCTTTGAGCAGCCTGGTCTAGCGGGAGGTGTCCCTGCCCAGGGCAGGGGGCTGGAACTAGATGATCTGTAAGGTCCCTTCCAACCCTGACAATTCTATGATTCTATGAAGAAAATTAACTCCATCGCAGCCAAACCTAGCACAGAGTGTCACTCACCTTTGAGCACCTTCCAGTGTTTCCTGGTGAAATGAGAAGCCTTAGCACATGCATTTAGATTACAGGTAATATTCTTCGTAAGAACAATTACTAGCTGATGGCTGAACATTGCTTCTCGGACACAAGCTAAAACAAAACTCATAATAATAACCTAGGCAATGTAGATCCCAGAAACCAATTTGTTATTAATTCCACCTGCAAGTATTACCATATTCAAAGGGAACACCTTAAATTAGTAGTACTTAACTAATTATTTGCTCGATTAACTGTCTGTTTATGGTATGCAAGAGTTGCAAGCGTGATGCAAACACTCAAAGTTTAGCAGCGGTAGTAGAAAGTGCTGTTAGATGTTTGACAGTAAGAATCAGTGATAACTCCCTACCTGGTCTGGGCAAGACTGTGAAGAGTATCTCCATACCAGCATGAATATGATCAGACACGTGACAGTGAAGCAGCCATGTCCCAGGGTTCCCAACCAACATCTCCACCATTTCAAAGGTCCCAGGGAACAGATCCACAACATCCGCTCTGTAGCTTTTGCCATTCTGTCAAAGGGAAGGGAGGCTGTTGGTGTGCAGAGCTCTGTGCATCTTTTCAGAAAGAAAATTCTCGTTATAGTGTCACTGGAGACCCCTTCAGTGCTACTAGTTTTTAAAAGCTCCAAAAAAAAAGATTTCAAAGTGCAGCTCCAGGGCTGTGGCTGGGAAAGCCAACACAATCGGGTAATGCCTAATCCTAAAAAGGGTTAGCTAGACACATCGGCACAACACAGAGGCTCGGTGAGTCAGGTTTGGATGTGTAAAATCACATCCCTTTCCTAGTGGGGTGAAGTTGCTGTGAAGTCATTCAAGAAGTTCAAGTCCACCAGAGTCAAGCAAAAGTGACAATATTGGTGGTCACTCTCTGCTCTATCATCAGCAGGATATTCTTACCTTATATATGAAGGTCTCAGCATGAAAATGGACTGTGTGGATATCAATCTCCTGACCCATTCCCAGCAGGTACCAGTCCACCCGCTCACCCTGGATCGTGGTCAGCCCAGGCAAGTTCGCGTAGAGCCTCCCATTGATGGCTGTGCAGTAAATAACATACGGAGAGAGTAGAAAAGGCTGTTATTGAAATGGCAAAGATGCTGAACCATCACAGAGGAAGAGCATGCCGGGCAAGTTAGATGTTATAAAGCTCATACAGCAACCAGTGCATCAGCAGTTAGTGTCTTCCATATGACTTCTCAAAAGTTTGCCAGTTTCTCTCCAGCTCACTACTTTTTCTATCTGTTAACAGATAGGAAAAGTAAAATGACTTGCATCCAAGGCCATGCTGTAGCTCAGCTCAAATAAAGCTCAAAAACTACCTCTTGCTGAAAACCTGCAGTCAGCCAGCAGAGGTGGTTGTTTCTAGAAGTCAAGATGTGTAAAAATGGCCACCTTAGTCCAACGATAGGGAAACACGTACGTATATCTATATACACATATATCTGAACAATTTATTTGCTGAACAATGAAAACAGGTAGACCCTGCCAACAGACAACCCTGTCATCCTGTGTCTTATCCTGGCTGCACACATTACATGCTGATCACTTGTAAAATCACTCCATAGCAGGACTTCATTTCATAATTAGCACAGCCAGAAGGAATATTGCTTTGCAGGAGAGGGGCTGAAACAGTGAGCGAGCTGAATGCTCAGCTGACAACAGAGGGAATAAGATGGAAAGAGACATGATCTGAGGGCAGGAACACCGGTGTTTTACTCCCAGGTCTGCCATAGGCACTTTCTGTACCCCAAAACAAGCATCCAACTTCAGTGCATTGGTTTTGCTAGCTATAATATTGGGTTAACAATTATAATAATGGACACATGTATTTGGAGATTCTTTATATCACCTGTACTAAAACAGTAGTAAGGATAGTACACATAATGCAGCTCTTCACTATTCTTATCTCCACAACTGCCAAGGGACTTGTTTTGCTAAAAATACTTTAAATAGACCCATATATAATATGGAGGAAAAACTATTATAAATAACATGTTAATTTAGAAAAATCTGTTCGCCCTACTATGGTAGAAATAGCTTTTTGATAATCAGCTAAAACAACTGAGCCGTGTATTGCAGCCACATAGCTCAGTCAATCAATTTGAAATCTAACATATTCTAATGGTGCCAAGATGAACAGAATGAAATTAGTCTGACAAGCTAATTTCACATTTGATTTTGTTTCCTGGCCCAAGTCACTCAACACATCATATATTAACCTCTCTGGCCCATATCTTTGCCTCCTGGCAGCGACAGCCATAACGATTAGCCTTCACTGTAGATCAAAGACGCGTGCCGTAGATGTGCTGCAATATTGAGAACAACAGACAGTTTAATTCTGTTCGTGCCACTGACAATGGAAAAGGATGAGGGCATACACTGTGAGTCAGGCTCTTGGTTTCTGGGTGGCTGACCACTTATAGAGGTCGCAGGGTCAACATCAACTTTGTGTAGATAGTAGTGGGTGCTCAGGTGCCTAACAGGCATTACCATGCATTTTGTTGCTTTCCACAAATTTGTCATCCAGCAGGTTGATCTCCTTGTGATTTCCCTTACTGTAACGTTCCACATTCTCCTCCAAGTACCAGGACTGATTTTCATCAAAAACCAGGAACAGTAGAGCAAACTCCCTCTTCACATCCTTCCTGGTCCCATCAGGCTGCAGGGCCCCTCTCCGGCAGATCTTCAGGGGTCCAATCAGCCCGCTGTACATATCCTAATGAGAATGAAGGAGAAAAACCCTCTGGGGCAAGGACCTTCTCAGCCTTTTTTGTACGCAGTTCTTTGCCTTTCAGCAACCACATTTTCTGTTCCCAGCATGACCCCACTTAAAACAAACTGTGCTACTGTGTAAGTACTCTCGTTGGTGAAAATTAGCTACCAAAGCACAAGAACAGAGACTATACATGCTCTTATGAATGCAAATCCAAAAGGCATAAATATGAATGGTATCAAAATATTCTCCCACTCTGTGGCTGCAAAAACATCTGCAACTTGAGATAAAAAGGCAATGATCTCTGGGTTGAACGTGATGGTTTATTGCAGGATCCTCCAGGTTGTTTCCCTGTGAAATCAGTGCTGTCACAACTGATCCCAGCAATGCTCAAGTCTTCCTGCTTTATCCATGGGGCCTAATTTTGGACAATTTCTGCCTTTCTAGGTTAGCCCTATGTCTCTCTCTAATAGAAACCATGACTTAGTGGGAGATGTTCTCACATCCTGCAAATAACCGAAGGAAGGTTAGCGTCAAGAAGACAGTGGAATTATTTTATGAAGGTTGGTGTTAGGAAAAAATAAGGACAAACATCAGAACACATTTGGAGGATTTATTCTCCCAGGAGAATGCTGGATATGTCACCAGGTGGTTCTTCTGCCTCTCAGCTGGGCCAATCTCTAAATTGTACCCAGCTCATATTGTTTTCTAGAGGGGGTGAAAAATTACTCTAACTGGGCTTTTCTGGTTCTAACTTCTATTTTACCTTTACTGGGTCCACCATGGAGTAGTAGATCCAAGGAACACAGGCTGAATCATTTGGCCCTGGACCAGATCTCTCGGGAATTTCCCATCGGTATGTCACAATGTCACCTGAGTGACAGAGAAGCACCATTAACATCAGTGTGATACACCCACTCACCAGTTTGCTGTGCAAAGCTTCTTAAAAAAAAAAAAAAAAAAAAAAGAGAGAGAGAAGATCTTGTCTCCAAAGTGCAAATTCAATTGTGATTTTGTTGGACATTGCATCTTCCTCCCCCAGAGGCTGAAAAGTGGGATGGAAGCTGCCCCCTCTCAAGCCAAGCAGAGGGGTCACGGGATGCACACAGTGTCTGGTATCAGCACAACTCTGTCTCATCTGCTGCCTTTGAGACTGGACCTGACCAAGGAAATTCCACCTCTTTTCAGTAGAGATGGAGCTTGAGATGACCTTTCCTCTTTTTGAAGTATATTTATGATGTTCATTCAAATTCCTTTTTAAAATTACTACTTTGTGTATTAGCAATACATTTCAGAAAGACAGGTCCCAACTGAAAACCTGTTTGTTGCTTAGACAGCCTGCATAAGTTGAAGGGGACCAAAAATTATACAAATTGGCATCCAGACCATGAAACAAATGAGTGATTTCAGTCAGTGTCCTGGCAAACAATTACACATTTCTTCTATTTCATATTATTTTCATACTATGGTGCACATCACAAAATGTATAGGTCCCAAAGAAGAGGGGCAGGCTTCCCCTATCACGGGCCATCAGCCCAGGGCTACCAGGGACCGACTGAGCTGTGAACCACCATCACCTTTCTCCAGACAGACCACACTCAGTGCGGGGGGATAAGGCTGCACACAGAAAAGTTTGTGCTACGCTTATCCTAGAAGTCGGAGCAGAATACAAACTCCCGAGGGCTGCCATTCCCAAGTGATATCCCTAAAACTGCAGTGTGAATCTGAAAGACCAGTTATTGTTCAGTTCCAGTTCTCTACCATAAGAAAATAAACATATCTAAGCCTCCTTAAGGAAACCAGTCCAGCTATAGGCCAAAATTAGATTCATAAGCCCATACAGGAATGCATCTGGAGACCAGTGACTTACCAGGGTTTGCTACTTGTGGCTGCCCCGTCTCCCTTTCCAGCACCCCGTGCGCATGAATGGAGTAGGGTCGTGTGGCGTTGTTCTTAAACACGATGTTGAGAATATCTCCCACTTCCGCCCACAGAAAGGGACCTTGAGGTAGGAAGAACATACTCTGAGTGTAGCAAAAACTGTCAACATAGCTCCTGAGGATATTGCCACCTCTCTCTCATCATTAGCTCCCCACAGATATTCCCTTATAATATTTATGCTGTTCCCCTCCCCCTTCTCTACCATATCTCTACCTCCGAGAAAAGAGACTTGGAGGTCAGTCCCAATTCAAGTAAGTCTTAGAAAACTGGACTGTGAGTTTCACAATGAGGTAAATGAAGGTTGTTACGCATTTTAACTGTGTCCAGTACAACTAAAGCTTGATTTCTGAATACCACTATGCTAAATCTCACAATGTCTTGATCATGTCTCGTTGATGGTTTCAAAGAATGTGGTAATATTCAGTTTGGCCTGCCAGTGTCACAGATCAGAGCTGCAGCCTATTTTGAATGGCATATACTGCCTCAGCCTTGCTGCTCTGACACCACTTATAGTCCTGGGTTCATAACACAGAGCTGTGTCTCCACAGACTTCCATTGGTCATTGTAATGTGTTCCTCCACTTCCCAAGGTCTGTCTACTTTTTCCTCAAAAGCATTTCCCCTACAGCTACAGAATTTCACCTACATCTCTCAGACTGCTCTCTAGAAGTCAGCAGTTACATCTCTTCTAGTGTCAGAGAAATGGAAGTGTGAAAAATGCCTTGCCTGAGACATGAAAGTAAGTTGACACAAGGGCAGGCAGGAGAAACCAGTCTTCTCTACTGCAACCTGCATTCAGGACCCTCTTTACTGCTCTCTCCAAAGCTGGCAGACCTGGCTAGGAGGCAGTCTGAATTTCTCCTCACTTGCATACACAGCAGATGCCTAAATATCTAGGAGGCCTTCAGATTACAGCCCTTAGCCACCGAAGCTCTAGAGTCCAAGTCCCATCACTGTGTGAGCAGATGTAGCCTCTGTACATGTCCTTACCTAGTATCCCTAGGTGTTCATCACCATTTATCCTGGCCTTGGGGGTCTGGAAAGTCCCATCGGTGTACTCCCTATAAACCGCTTTCTTGTACCTGGAACCGAGCAGTCCATTCTCGTTGCTCAAAAATACATCGGCGTAGCTGAGAAATGCAGAATGAGTGCTGAGATACCAAAAACCTCACCAGGAATAAACAGCTAACTTGTGGCAGGGGGTTCAGTAGTTGGATGGGTTTCCCAGAGACCTGCTTTGGCTGCAAAGGTGGGCGCAGTGATGTGGGGGGCTGCAGCTCCCATCAGCAGCACCACCAGCAGTGGCATATGCACCCTGTTGCTACCCAACAGGCTTCACCCAACAGGCTTCACCCAACAGCTACCCAACAGCTACCCAACAGCTACCCAACAGGCTTCACCAAGGTCTACTGAAAAGCTTTGCCAAAGGCTTCCCCAGAAGAAGGGCTCTACCTCTCTGCAGAATGGTTGTGCCTTTCCCTCTCCCAGCTTCTGTCAGGCGCGTAGTCCCACACCACCTCCTCCGCCACGAGGTAGTACGTCCGCACCCCTTTGTACTGCACGGCAGGAGCAGGATCCCTTTTTCCGCACTTGGAAACGGAGTAGCGTTCCCTCATCCCAGCCTGGTAGTGATTGCTCGTCTGGCAGTATATCTCAAAAATCCCTGAGGGAGGCAGCACAAACAAGGAAATCAGCTACTTTTAAAGATCCCAGGAAACAGCTGCTTCCCATGCAGAGCTCGTGACGTGCCTGACATCGGTATGTGTGTATCTGGGTGTTTGTTTAGGGAGTTTGGTTGCCATAGGCCGAGATTAAAAAAGGTTTTTAGAGAAACCAAGCAGGAATGGCACAACAAAGTCCTACACAAAAATCATCTCAGGAGGCTTTCTTAACGATAACCAGCTTATTAGAAACCAATAAAGCGACATAGCTGTGCTACAACTGCTGAGAGGCTAGTTAAGTAAAAGATCTAGGCTGCGAATGCCAAAGGGGAGGAGACAACTGGCAGCTGAGGCCGTCACATTGTATGAATGAGACACAGTATTGTGTGCCTGTCCCACAAACTGGGAAGACTGGGGTCTGCCATAAGCCTGAATCTCCGCGAGCCATGGAGAGGGGAGTTAAGGTCTAGCAACTCTCTGCTACTTTATTCTGACCGACACGTTTGCATGTTTTTATGGGTCACAGGCAGCAACGTCCATCAGGGCTGTTACCACAAATATTTAATAGGAAGTGGCAGCCTAGAGAATCAGTCTGGGACAACACGGGACAAGATCCTGTATCTCCTGTTCTTCTCCAAAATCAGATGCAAAGACAGGAGCTGTGGCCTCAAAAATGGGACCAAACAGGATCTAAAGCACAGCTCACCCTATAAGAGTTTACACTGTGCTAAAGAATCAGCCTCAGGACCAAACACTACAACAGGAGACTTTTCCTGCTGCTAAGTTAGATGTGCAGGCACTTACCCTTGTTATCAGGTTGCATGAAAGCAGTAGCAAATGTGTGGGGGAATAGACTGGCTGAATCTTTCCGCATCCCGTTTATCTGCACGGTGTTTCCTTGAAACACAGCCCCATGTACATCTGCTTCACTGCCGAAGCCCAGAAGGTGCCAGGACACGTTGTCTCCTTCACACACATTCAGCCCAGGCAAGTTACCAAACATAAGTCCATTGATGGCTGCAAAGGAGAAAACAATTAACTCTCTGCAGGTAGATACCAGCCAAGAGATTCATTTTGTGCATACACTTTGACAAGGCAGGTCTGCCAGTGGAAGTGTAGTTTGCTCGTAATTCGCCTCCAAATATGCTCAGGACACACTTCCCAAGAGAGCCGTGCTTCTTGTCCCATGTCCCACCCCCTGCCTCTACCCTCACTTGATTTCAGGCCAATACAACACAGCTACTCCAGGCTCCCAGCTCAGTCTTTCGGTGAACACCACCCCATGTTTTGCAGGTTCATTGCCGCTGCATGCGGAACAGCATCAGGCCATACCATGCATCCTGTTCGATTCCTCGAAGTCATCATCCTTTTTCACTGAAGTCTCTTCCATTTTCAAATAGTACTTTATGTTTGCATTTAAATACCAGCTGAGGTTCTCATCAAATACGCTGAAGAGAAGGTAAAACTCTTTGTCGATCCCTTTCTAAGATATAACCATAATGATGGCTGTTAATTTTTAAAATGCACCAATTAACTATCCTTACAGTTAAAGCTGTTTTGCCTGACTCATGTTCCCCTTTAACTTACAAACTTGGCTCACTGAGGGCCAGGGCTCTGTCCTTTTACTCATGTTGAATGTTCCTCTTTTATTCCACAAGAGGCACCACTTGTGGTTTTTCCATGATATTTCACATGAGTAAAGTGATCAAAATTCAGCCAAGGATATGAAGTCATTGCCTCCTTCCCCCACCATCCCTACATTCAGGTGTAGGTTTCACCGCCTGTCCAAATCAGGCCTGAGATCGGAGCCCAGCCCTCAATGGCGATGACGACTATGTTCCACCCCTCCTTTCTCCTACCACAGGCCTGGGTTGGGGATTTATTTTTTTTATTACCCTAAATCCTTGAAAATGTTAATTCTCCCAAGAAATGCATTCCGAAGCATGTTGGCAGTGTTGTCCAGATTCTCATTTTGCTATTAGCTTCCTCAGCGGTACCCAAGAAGATGCCTTGCAAAGAAGGCCACGCAATTCCCAATCTGCAGCACATGGGTGCAGGAGGACTGGCCGTGCACCTTTCCCAATTAAGCATTCATTAAAGGGTTGCCTAAGATTGCGGAGCCAGAATTGCTGCCCCAGGTGATTTTTCCCTGTCCTACCTTTCCAAACAAGTCTGTCTCTGTTTTGTTTGCACTCTTTCAACACCTGCAAATGTTTTATCACGATCACAGCTCCTTTACGAGCCTCTGCTCAGAAGATTCACGTTTCCACCCTGTGTAAGCAGATCAATCTCTTCTGCACTCCCAATTTAGCCACATCGTGCCACCACGGAAAGCAGAGAGAAAGCAAACCCCTCTAGGGAGACTCTCATGGCAGCTGTTTTCACGCTTGTCAGCCCATCCCTGATCTGCACCGCAAGGTAGGCAGGATGGCAGTAGGTTGTTTTTCTGCCGCCTACTGTTTTTTCACAATAAGGCTCTGCTAATCTGTCTTGCACTTCCCCAGTATATTAATATACTACTTTCCCCAGGGTTACTGCCATGAGTAGACTCTCCCTGCGTGAAATTCCAAGAGGAAGTTCTGGTCGTCCCTCAGATTTCACTTCTCTTTCATCAAAAGCATAAAGACTGACATGGATTTTCACAGGCTTTTTTGTAGTCAGCTCTGCTTGAAAATTAACTGATCTTGCAGAAGAAATGAAGGTCACCCAAACCTCAAAGCATTATATCACTCAAGCAAACCACCTATAAGTAAGTGAAAATGTCTTTTCAACGTTTCTGAGACTGCAATGAATATTCCACATGCCTCTGAAAGCAGCCTGCTACACAAGTCTCAGGACAAAAATTACCTATCGTGTCACATCCAAGGTACAGCTAGCTGTTCAGACAAGTTTATCTGAATTTTAAAGCAGAGCCCAGAAGCCGTTTCAAGGACAGCCCTTGGGAGCTCAGAACACTAGTAATTCCTACATGGGACCCACACACCAGCTGTCCTGATGTTAGCCTACCTCATGGCTTTGATTCAATTCTCCTGAACTCGCACTTTTGCACATTTATTTTCATAGAATCATAAAATGGTTCGGGTCGGAAGGGACCTTAAAGACCATCCAACTCCCTGCCATGGGCAGGGACACCTCCCGCTAGACCGGGTTGCTCAAAGGCCCATTCAGTCTGGTCTTGAACACCTCCAGGGATGGGGCATCCAAATCCCAACTGGAAAAAATCCATTTTTTTCATTATGTTCCTTAATGTTTTGCTGATGCTTCCTTTCTCTACAAGGAAACAACCTGATAAGAGCATGGCTGGAAACTCCCTTTTACCTGTTTGTTGTCGTCATCCAAAGTGCCCCGCTTACAGATGACCAGAGGTCCGACTAATCCCGAACTGGGGTCTTTGATGGGATTCACAGCCGAGCTGTACATCCAGGTCAGGCAGGGCGGGTCGCTGGACGTGGGCCCGACATGCTTCGGCACAGTCCAGCGGTACGTAAAGTTCTGCAGCGGTGCAACAGAAACCCCATTCTGGAACAGACCTTTAAAACAGAGACTGGCACAGTTATTCCCGAGGTCTCTGTACAAACTTGGTAGCATCTTCTCACCAGCTACATTTACACTGGGCTTTACTTCATTCATGTCACTAATATTGGGCATCTCTGAGGTGTGATGTGGGTGCATTTATAAGGCACACGGGGAGCTGCTCTCAGCACCACGTAAATTCCCACTGGAGAGATGGGCACGGTGATGGGAAACAACAAAGCAGAGATAACGTTGAAAGCACGTGGTTATCTAAACTGGAGTGTACTGGGCACATTCCTCTGCTCACAGTGTCTCAAACAGATAGAAATGGCCTAAACTTTGGTTTACAATTTTCATCTGAAAAATGGCACCTCTGGAACTGCACACCCTCTGGTACCCTCCCTGGGCACCAGTTCAGTGGAAAGCCTCCTTCAGTGAGGCCTCAGGCAAGCTCAGAGGACCAGGCTGGCTTCCACCCAGTAGGACATCCAGTCTTTCCTGGCAGCAGAAACTCCTCAGCATGGAGGAGGTATCGGCTGTGGAGTTCCACCACTAGCATTAGCACTAAATTACTTGAGAAAAGGGAGCCACAAACCATCATGGTACCACATCCCTTCCCACGCCTTCCCATAGGACACTCCATGAGGCTGGATGCTGAAAGGCCAGGAGGCTTTGTTAATGAACGTCACCAGGATGGTGTCTCCAACTTCAGCTTTTATCACTGGACCTACACAAATAGCAGAGAGAATGTCAGCAATGAAGCAATTCCCCAGGTGACCAAGCAAACCGAAGAAGCCAGGGCCACCTTTCACTCAGGCTGAGGGGAGCAGAAGATGAAGAAGGGTGGATGACTCAACACGTCAGCACCGCCTAAGGCGGTTTGGCCCTGACAGCAGGAGCAGGGGGCTGACAAGAACTATCTGAAAGCATTTTGGGTCTGCAGAGAAGAGGTTTCAGGCCTTCACAGGCAGAGTAACAAAATGGCCAAATGTGCTGAAGCGCCCTTGGGAAAGGCCCATGTCTCTTGCCCACCTACACATGGCCCCCTCCGCCTTCTAGGATGGGAACCTTGGGCCTGAGGTCTGGTGTGTAAAGAGAGGTGCAAGATGCACTGTCTCTGTGAGCCACAGCCCCAGCCAGCTAGAAAGAAACTAGGTGTCTTTAACATGGCTATCGGTTCCTACCATCCTGCAGATCCCTGGGTTCACAGGCCACTCCTGCCAGCCACAGGAGGGCATGAGGAAAGCCAGGCTGGCCAGCAGAGACCCATGTCTCGATGTGCACATCTCCATGTGCCTCCACGTGCTCAGGTACCCCAGCAGAGAACATCTGAAAGCCACAGGTAACCATGGACTCCCCCAGGTCCCGCTCCACACCCCAGCAACTGCTGCTGCTCAACATGTCCTTTGGGTGGCACCCTGATTCTTCAGAGGAACCCCAAGCCATGCCCTCCATAACCACGCCGCTCGCCTTCCTGATATGTGAGAGGGCTTGTCTCAGGGATGGAGCTGTGTCCCTCTCCCCTCCATCAATTAAGACCTAGGGTTGGACTGCTCCTTGCAGTTCAGAGGGATCACATTAGCATGCTGGTCTACCACAGGGCAATTCCACTGCAACTCTTCCACTGGTGAGGCTCCCTCTTCCTCATCCCTCCCCTCCCCATGCAGCATGGGTTGTCCACACTGCACCACATCACATTCAGCAGCTCCCTGTTCCAGAGCCCGGTCCCTCATGGCCCCACATCTCTTCTAGACATCCCAACCACATTATTGGGTCTGCTTTAATCAGCCAATTCAAATAAGTTCATGTAACTCCCCCTGCAGATATCACTTGTTTATCTGATCAGGAATTTTCATCAATTAATCCTTCAGTGGTTTTAGTTTACCAGTAGAAAATACCAGTACTATCTTTCTACAAAGTCATATATATCCAAGTTTTCCCTCAGTCACTTGTCTTTCTATAGGAACGTGGCTGTTGCTGGCCATGTCAACCCTTTTTTCGCCCCTGGTTTCCAAGGTCTAGCAAGACACTGTCAGCTCCTGACCGTTACACTGCATCTCTCCTGTGTATAACTCCACCATTTCACTTTTATTCAGCTGCTTTTTTGCCTCTCTTCACTGTTCTCTCCACTCCCAGATCTGTATTTTACTCCACAAGCCCTTTCCTTCTGTGGCCTCTGCTGGGATTGCTGTCGCTAACTTCTGGTGTCATTAGATTGTTAGTCACTGCTGATGCAGGAAATTGGACCACACCTATGTGCTTCTATCGTGTACTCTCAGCCTTCATTTGCCCCTGCAGACTCCCTGTTTTCTTCTCTCATGTTTCTTCACCACCCTCACCGTTAACTGGCTGTAACAGCGCGAGCACTCACTTGGGAGAGGAAGCTTTCTGTGAGAAAGCGGGGTTTGTAGCACGCCTTGAAGATGCTCAGTCAAAAACACATAACGAGAGGCTATTCCTGTGACCTGTTTAGCTCTAGTTACAAATACTATACTGCGTCCCTCAGCCCTTACTACTAAACTCTGAAGACTGCCCTGGCAGAAAAGTGATTCTGTCTATTCTACCATTCCACATCCTCGGTCTGTCCCCCTCGCTCTTGGACGTAACTGCTGTGAAACACCTCCTCTGCGCCGCTCTCTGCGCCATGAAACGAGACGGCGGTTACAGCCGGCTGGTACCCCCAACACCAGCATCATTCTCACAGGCACCGAAAGAGGATTTGTGTTGCTGGATGATTCCTACCGAGTATCCCAAGGTGTTTCTCTTCTTCTGATAGCGGCTTTTCCTCACGGAAGCTCTCATCAGTATATTCCACATACTTTGCCTTCCAATAGACTCCCCCAATTCGGTAGCGGCTACGCTTGAAAAACTGCTCAGCAGGGCTAAATGCAAAGAGCAAATATCAGGTCATTTGTATGAAAAAAATCAGTCCTATTGTTCTCCTGCTCCCTCCCACATCCCTCTGGCAATGCTGGCAGCATCTCCAAATCAAGCAGCTTTTCAGACAAGGACAGCATCTCTGGTTTGGGACAAGCACAGCTTGTCTCTGTGAAGCTTTTTTGTCCTACAGGCTCGTGTAGGTTCAGGGAGCACCTCTGGCACGCAGCCCTCTCCCAGCCGAAACAGCGGGGTTCGATGGCACAGGTCTGAACAGCATCTCTATAAAGACGTGCAAGGGGGCAGTGAACAAAACTGCAGTGCAGTAAATGGAAAGGCAGTGCTAAAACACCGAGTTCTTCAGAAGCCAGGGGACAACTGCAATCTCAACTGATAAAAAAAAAAAAAACAGCCACCCAACAACCACACAACAGCTGTAAAGAGAGATTTATTTCCGCTGCCACCACCCTCTCCAAACACACGGACACACGTAACACGCCTTGCAGGAGAGGCAGCTTAGTTACAAGGCCAGCTCACAGGTATAAGGAGATCTCAGTTCTAAGGTCTGTAAGAGAGTTGCTGCGTGGCTTTGGGTAAATCATTAACGGCCCCACATTTCTACTTCTCCATCTGAGAGAGGCAAATCCTCTCTTAACAGCTTCCCAGGGAAGGGATTGGAGGGGGAGGAATGTCTTTGTTTCGGTTAGACAAAGTCTGAAAGGGAAACCACTCACCCACTGCTATCACAACGGCGTGACATGTGGGATGGAAGACTGTCATTGAGGTCACCACATTTGATTTCCTAGAAATCACTCGCTGCAGCAAGGCTACACTGAAGCACAGCTGCAGGCTAGCTCTGCCACCCTGTGTCTGCTGAAAGATGTGCTTTCTTAATAGTTCATCAAATATACGGATCTGTTCCTAGGTCAGGCATAGCAAGCAGAAATGAAGACCAGAAACAAGTGTGGCAGCTCGTGTTTTACATGAGCTGGGACTCCTGGAGTCTGTGGGTAAGGCTATGAGCCTAGTACTGCTCTCGGTACAGTCTGGCTACAGCAGCCAGCATTTCCAGATGGAGTGATCTGCCTTTCCAGGAAAGGTACTCCGCATGAATTGCGGGCATGTATTTTGATAAGAAAGAAAATCTGCATTTTCCTTAGCAGCCTGCCCAACACAGACCAGAGCCCCCCAAACACTGCCCTAGCCCATCAGCCTCTTGCTTACCCGCCTGCCTCAGTCAGCTGTTTCCCACTGCTTTGGTCGAGCCCTGAAGGTCCGTAGTCCCACTGCACTTCCTTTGCAGCTATGTAGTATTTCCGAACTCTCCCTTCCAGGGTGGATGCCGGAGCTTGCCGAGAACAGGGCCGGACTTCATAGAGTGCCCCCATCCCAGCTGTCCAAGACATGGTGGAGGACACACATGCTTTACCCCTCTCAGCCAGTTTGACCAGGCAATGAACACAGTCCCACCTTCCTACCATGAACCAGCCGTTCCTCCTCTGTTGTTCCAAAAGGTACATGGCTGGGAGAAGGTGATCAGGCGGTTCCCACAGCAAGGAGTCTTCTGTGTTAGTGAACAGAGCTTCTTACCGTAGCTATTGGATGGTATGGAAGCATGGACAGAAAGCAAATAGAGCCTTCTGCTATCCTCAGACATACCATGCAAGTGCCTCTTACAAGGACTAGAGCTCTTAAGGCACTGCCCCATCTTAGCTTTCAGCTGTACCAAACTAATTTTCTTCACCACTGACCAACACAAACATCAAACAGCGGTATAAATCATCCCCAGTAAGTCTGGCCCGCACATTAATAATTAATCCACCCCAATTTATACAAGACAAGGAACCACTCCATTCATCTAGGGACGTTTTTAGTGGGAATTGTGCCCAAGGTACTGTCCCTTACCACACTGTAGGCCACGGGACCACATTAGGATAAAAAAGGGCGGCCACAGAGTGCAGAACATATTCCAAACTCTGCCTTACCTTGTATGTGATCATTGATCTGACAGCTCAGTAGCCATCTCCCAGGGTTACTGGGGATCATCTCTGCTGTAACAAAAGTGGCTGGGAAGAGGCTGGCCACATCTGTCCTATGGCCTCGAATATTGAGCGTTTCCCCATGGAAGTAGGCTGTATGAACATCTATTTCGTTGCCCATCCCGAAGAGATGCCATGAAATATAATCGCCAGCACACATCGTCACCTCAGGGAGGTTCCCAAACACATAACCATTAATAGCTGCAAAACCAAGCAAGCCAAAATCAGAGATTAGAACGAGGGCCTTCAGACCTTCTGCCAGCAGGTCACAGTACAGACATCTTTAGAGGATGGACCTAACCAGAACTCATCCTCCTCCTCTTGTTCTGGAAAGCCCAGCTCCACAAGTGTTTCCTAACATGAAGTATATTCAAAATCTCCAAACAACTAACAAAAGGCTCACTCAAGCCAGAGATTAAATCAAAATAACACTTCAAGATACCAGAGCACTGACAACCCCGGAGTGTCTGGGCAAAGTCTGTGGCTTCACAAAGGTGACACTGACCATGCATTTTGTTGCTCTCCTGAAATTCCTCATCTTCTTTGTCTACAGAGCCTGGATCTGTGCAGAACAATGCTATGTTCTCATCCAGGTACCAACTTAGGTTCTCATCCACCACACTGAACATCAGAAAGAAATCAACGTCCACGTCCTGGCGTCTTTGAGAATTGCCAGTCAGTATTCCTAGGGTGAAAGAAAAGATAAGTGAAGACCCACCCAGGCAGAAAAGCAGACAGCAATCAAGGGATTAAAACACCAATAGAAGAGTAACTCTTATCACACAAATTAGAGACAGATGCTTTCCCCACCATCCTAGCACAGCTCATTGCAGAGTTCTAGGAAGCTCAGTCTTTTCTAACACATCCCTGCTAATACGTTTCTCGCTCTCAAACAGCTCTGCCACCGCATGGCTGAACTGCAACACCTTCTGTGTTCTTACTCCTGCTGAAATCAAGCAGTCCTCATCTTTTTAAATACACAAACTAGGTCTCGGACAAGATTCCTGCTTTTAACATGGATTCAAACAGCTTGCTCAGATCAAGAGGCCTACAAGCTCACCTGCCCAGCCACTAAGTGATAAAGACAGTGTACTGACCAGAATCCAACCAGAACACAAGCACTGTCTTCTTGTCATGCTGCATTTTCCCCATGAAGCTTCAAGTCACCACAAAATCTTCACAGTAGGAAACTGCAGCCCTCAGCTGCTTTCCCTTGGATTTTTTACCTTTTTTGCATGTAAGTAATGGCCCAATTAATCCAGATGCAATATCCTTGGGTGCATCAATATGAGAGTGGTAGATCCAGGTCAAGCAGTTTGGGTCATCAGCTGTTGGGCTGTGATCTTCAGGGACAGTCCAAGTATAGGTGTAATTCCCTCCTGGGGAAACAGCATCATCCTTCTTCTGATCCTGGGGGGACATATCGGGATACAGGGATCCTAGAACAATTGAGCAATCACAACATCTATTCAAGAAGAGCAGAGATGTCCACACATGTAACCTTACACTGAGCCGCTCTCACTCAGCAGAGTTCCATGTATACACTTAGGTAGCAGATTTCAAAGTGAGACTCACCATCCCAAGGCTGAAATAGCATTTAATCTCAAAGAGAAACTGAGGCACAGAGCCATTGTAAGGCAACTTGCCCAGTAAATGGGTCAGCACAAAGTCAGAAAGATGATTCCCATTCTGCCTGTTGCTACTTTGCCTTCAACTCTGCAATGTGCCACAGTCAGCCTCTCTACGATCTCTAGGGTTGCTTCAAATAGCAGTTCTTTGGTCTCATCCTTTGTCATTCTTGTCAAGTTCCTGAAGCTCATGACTCTTGTGCTATGGCACGTCAAATAATGACTATAGCTCTTTTCCTTCTGCACCACTCTCCCACTAGGAAGCTTTGGACGCTCTAAATTCAAGAAATCTGGGCTGTGTACTGTAATGCCCAGGTCAGGAAACTACTCCCAGACGCATAAACTTGCTAACCTGACATCAGGTGACTTCACTAATCACCTAAATGCGGTTGATTTCCAGCAAAATAGCTTTGGGCTAACCAAGTCTGTGGCTTTACAGACATCTCTCAGTGCATACTCCTAAATTCCCAGTGAAAAAAATCTGCCTCCTTTACGGCAGTGGCTCATTTACCTTCAGAATCCTTCTCGTAGAAAACACCATGAGGATGGATTGTATACGGCCGACTAGCAAAGTTTTTTAGGTGTACTTTAATGGTATCCCCCACTTCTGCTCGGATGATGGGCCCAAGGAACCCCAGCCAGCCAGGTTTGGGAATCTCAGTGGTGTACGTGGAGTCCGTGTATTGCTTATAGACAGATTTCTTGTACGTGCTTCCCACCCTGTCTTTGCCAGGCTGGAGAAATGCTGAGGCCTTGCTGTTAAATTCAGAAAAGGGAAAGGCACCATGAGACAGGCATGATATAAAGCAGCTGGTCGATAACACAGTAGAGTGACAACCATACACAGCTTTCCCAGGTAAGCCCAAAAAGCTTCGGCGTTACAGAGGACCACCTGTACTCTACCCTGGCATGCCCTAAGCCCTCCGTGAACTTCCTCCTCCCACCCCCGACTGCTGTGACACAGGGAGCACAGCCTGCTTGAGAAATAGGCAGCACTGGCCATTACGTGTGAAACATAACAGGGGACATCAGCACAGGAACAGCTTGGTGAGCCTGGGACCACAGCCACAAGTACGGTCAGATGCCTGCTGCCATGCACGGCCACGGCCTCCTCCCCAGTTCTTCATGAATGGACACAAGGTGCACCCCTGAACTGTGCAGTGCAAAGGAGGAATGGGAAGGGCGGTGCTTCTCGGACAATCACATGTGGGTGACACATGGATGACCAACACCCTTCTCATAGCTGCTTCAGCCTTCATCATGCTTTTCGAAACTCACTTCAATGGCTTTGTGCCATTTGCAGCTAAATCACAAAGGTCGGGGGCGGGGGGGAATAACACCTGAGCTCTCTCACCAAAATTCACAGTCTAAAAGATGGTTTTCTACTAAACAGACTCTGAATTACTTGCAGAATGGCAGACAAGTCAGGTAGGTACATACCCAGGTACATACATAATCGGCTTCCGGAGTTAAAACCTCATACAGGTACTAAAGTTCAACTCAGGATTATATTTGCAATGAGCGTATGGCTAATTGTTAGCAGATAAGAGATGAATCATGGCCCAGGTATTAGTGGGACCGGCTTAACTGAGAGCTGAGGTTACTGCCCCCACTTTCCCCTTAGTATCAATTACCCTGCGGTAATATAAATAGCTCTGAAATACAGGCAAACTCTAATGTGTTTGAACACTTGAGACCAAAACTTTAAGTATTGCCCTTGTCAACCAAAATAGTGAAAGGGCTGGGCTCCAGCTATACAATCTAGAGCTGATCCCTTTGAAGTCATCCCTGCGCCACTATTAGCAAATAGTTTACAGATAATTCATACTTTGTTTTGTAGATATGCCTCTTTCCCCCCCAAAATAGTCCATTTCTTCCCAACAACAACAAAAAAATTCTTCGAGCATTTTACTACCTCTGTCATTCAACATCATACCCTTTTCTTACTGACAGCAATTTGGTTTCTGCAATCACTGTAGAAATAAGTCCCATTAGCTAATTGTTTGCAGCGACAGAACAGTTTTTAAGTTGCTTTTAAGTTTAATGGCCTTGAATTTCATTTAATTATCTTCATGTATTATGAGAGAAAGCAAACAAAAACTATTGCATTTGTTATCACTGCATGAGTCAGCAATAATATATTTGTTCATCCTGAATTTTGGGAGGTTTCCTTTTCTGTGAATTAATTTTAGTCTATTCAGCATCTCCAGAGAACAGAGACTTTTCCAGGCTAAACTGACAGACGTTGATGTTTTCCTGTGAACCCCTCCTATTCCTGCTGTGCTGTTTCTGAAAGATATGTATAAACCCAAGTGTTATTTATTATGGAGGGGTAAATGACTGAGAGTAGGTTAAAAAATACAGTTTATTTGCCATAGAAAATGGAGGGGAAGCCACAAATGCCTTTAAAAGGATGTGGAAAGTTATGTCAAAAAACAAAACAAAACAAAACAACCCACCAAACAAAAAAAAACACTAAAGAAAAAGATTTGGTGTTCTGAAAACTAAAACCAAAACCTGTTTTTGTAGTGACTCAAAGTAATTATTGCAGTTTCCAGATTTACTTTTGCAAGAAAAATGTTTTTCAAACAACCCCTAAAATTTCACGCAGGAAGTTCCATTAAGTCAAAGGCTTGAAATTCCATTTAAAGGAAAACAAGTCGGCTCCATGAAGTCATTTACATCAAGGTGAAAAGTCATCATGCCTCAGGATACACAAGCTGATCACCAGCTGGAAATAAGGAAAATGAAACCCCAGGGCAGAATATTGCACAATCTGTCTATTAGAGAATGTTTGTACTTCCCTCTAGCCTGGGGGCCCCAGTCACTGGATGCTCCATTAAACTGACCATTCTTTTTCCCCACTCATACAGTTTCTCTGTTCCTACGATAAAATAAGTTAACCATTAAGCTCATAAAGATCAGACATCTACCAGATCCTGTTTCTTGCTTGCTTAGATGCCTCAGAATACTTGCATGAAATTACTCATAAAATTACTATTTTAAGCCAGCAGTGGACTAAATTCTTACAAAGCTAAACGTACGGGTTATGTGCAATGCTTTGGTTAGCGAGGATGTTCTTTCCTGTTGGAGCGTAGTTCCAGTTCACCTCACGGATCCCCAGGTAATAGACTCGGGTGACACCTCCAGCAAACGTGGGTGACAGCACATGGATGGAAAGCAGCAACAACCAAAATAATCCCATCATAGCCTGAAGTGAAGGCTCTTTTGGAGGTTACACCTATTTGG
Organism: Dromas ardeola; assembly: GCA_013398915.1. Classification (NCBI taxonomy): domain Eukaryota; kingdom Metazoa; phylum Chordata; class Aves; order Charadriiformes; family Dromadidae; genus Dromas; species Dromas ardeola. The sequence goes on from VYZM01021751.1 coordinate 237,682, forward strand.
GAAGAAAGAAAAACAAACATGATGAATCAGAAGCAGAAGGTGACCTCATGGTTTGAAGGTACTGGACATTCTGAGAGGGTATGAAGAAATCAGGCAGAAGTCCTGTTGGGATTATTATTCAAACATCCATGGGTTCTGAGACAGGAAATCACTGTCTCAGTGATTAATTAATGCACAAGGCAGATGGAGATTATGTCTTGCTAACCAGCCTCCAATACCAAATGTGTTTTTCTCATGACAGTTTGATCAACCTTTTTCTTTTTTGCCTGTAGTGTTCTTCCAAATGCTTTGTTCTATAGTGCTGAGAAAATACTGCTAATTCGGTAAGGTTTCACACCGTAGGACATGAGGTGAAGAGATGCACAACAAGCGCTACATTAGCAGAAAAGGCACCTGCGCATCCATATGCTGTGTAACTGTCTTCAGGCAGCGGGGTCCTGAGCAGAAAGTGTAATTTCAAGTGACTGGTTTTTCCACCACCTCTGAAGTCCCAAATCATCTCACAAAATGACATACAAAGATCAGGGAAATAATCCTGAGCAAGTATCTTTATATTTTAAACCATTGCCAAGATCTGTCTATTCTACTAAGCCACCTGAGGAAGTATGGTTTAGTCACTGTGAAGTAATTGTAAATTTTAACTTCTTTAAGGATTGCTCTTAGAGACTGGTTCGCTGTAATCCAGGGAGTGCATCTCAAATGGGCTGCACAAGGCTTTTTGCTGAATTTGGTTCCGTTAAATATTTTCCCCATGATTTAGAACACAAAGTAAGGAGCTTACTTATAACACTTCCATTGACAGCGAGCTCGGTGTGAATAATACCCTGAAGAAAGACCCAGGACAAGTTGCAGAAACTGTCTGCAATCACCAGAATACAATTTTGTGAATAGAAGTTCAAAGAACTACCTGTATGAAGGAGAAACTGATGCAATACAGGACAGCAGAATTATACCAAAGGATCAGAAAATAGCTTAGGGTTAAAATGGATGACAAACTAAATAAAAACCCACATGAAAATGCTTCAGAAAGATCTCATCCAGTGATATAATTAACAAAGCTAGATGTAACCAATAATCAGACTGTCATTTAAAATAGATGTCTGGCTCTTGAGACACATAACAGCAGGAAAAGTTCTGAGAAAAAAGGAAAACAAGAGAATTAGAAAAATGTGACCCAGCGAGAAAGCTTAAAGAAATCAGTTTTCTTTAACTTCAAAACCGAGGGGATGGTGACATGTCAAACACAGAATTTTTTTTTTTATCTTGTCATTATTTATTCTTTTCTGTCTTTGGTAATAGAAACATGAATGGATCATGGTTCATTTGCAGCAAAGCTGGATATTCTGTAAGCTTTCAGCTAACACAGCGTCACACTAGAACAGCTTTCCCAGCGAAGCTGCGAAATCTGACACCCAATATACGGGATTCAACCCCAGCACATGGCAACGGACTAGATACCTATTCATATCACCTCCAAGCCTGTGTTTCTGATTTCCAAACATGCTGTACTATTCTCAGAAGCTAATGATAATCTAGTGTTACTGATTCCAAACAGTCACTTAAATTGAGAGGTTGAGAGAAAGCAACTCTCAACTTGGAAAAAAAACTTCTTTCCCTCTTTTCTCAAAAGGAGGTTGCAGGGATCTCTGTAAATCCGAGATGTTTGCGACCCATCAACACGGTATAGCTCTGCTCCAGCAGCAAGCCCTTCAGAAGGTCCTGGTCACACACCTGAAGAAAGTCGGGTACAGAACAGCCCCTTCCCCGTGGCGCTGGCAGAGGAGGGATGATGGCAGAGCTCTTGCTCAATCCTGCTGCTACACACTATCCCATCAGCTTCACTGACCTTATTCTCTGCTACTGCTGCTCCAGTAAAACACCTGCGCTGGCCCACTCACTGTGTCAATAAAGAGTTTTCAAAGCAGGGAGTTCGGAAAGCTGTACCCGTGCTGCTTCACACACACACGCCGTAATAGCAAAAGGCAGTGGGGACAGCAATGGGGAACGACGGAGCCATCGGCACCAGCGCTCAGCCCGAAACCTCTCCTCCTGGTGGCACACACCCTGCTGGGAAGGGCAAGGGGATGCTTTTGACTCAGCTGAAGAAGTGGCCTTCTTGTCATCGCGGGTCAAAGTACGTAGGAGCAGCTCTCCGGGGAAAGCGTGCCCAGTGCGCGCGGTGACCGTCCGCAAGGGCTGGGAGCAGCTGAGCCCAGGCAGTCAGAGTGGGCTAATCTTTATGTCCTCTCACGCTAATGGTTTTTGCAAGCAATATCAAATCCTAGGAAAGGGCAGAGCTTAGACTTTATACCAAGGATGAACAACTCCTCTTAAAGCTGATTGTGAAAACTGCCTACTGGGACAAATCCCCGCTGCATTAGCCCACTATTTCTATGTGGCAGAGTCCCTGCTTACCAAAGCTCCACACTGCAGCATCAGGATCCTTACCGGAGATACCGGACACAACCAGAAGTCACGGCAATCTCAATGCCTCGTGAATGTGCTCTGGCACTGAAAAAAACCTCAAGGACAAAGTCTTTGGGACAGCCTTACTGGGGCTGAGGACCTCAGGCTGGAGTTCGAACGTGACATTGCACATACCTCTGTGGCAATTTTCAGAAATAACAAAGCAACCGCACTTCATGAAGATTTGGCAGGCTGGACTGAGTCTGGTCTCACGTTCCCTTCACAGTAATTAATCTCACCATTTAGTTATCCTACTAGTGCAAGGTGAAGGAAATGGACAACCGTAAATTCTTTTCAAAAAAGTTATTTTTCCTTTGAAATACATGCCTGGATTAAAGAAAGGAAAAAAACTCCAAACTTTGTATTACATTCATCTCCGAACCTTGCTACTTTGTATCAGAATCTTTACTCCCAGGACTTCTCTTTTCCGATACTTTAATAGTACAGGCATTGTGAATGAACAGAAAATTAAGATTTCAGTCTATTTAGTAATCAACCAACTTCCAGTTTTACAAGGCAGACGGGGCTCTTTCCCGACACCTGACGGCGGGGAAACCACTGCCCGAGAAAGAGAGGGAAAAGAAAATAAGTGTTAAAAGAAGGAAGGAAGGAAGGAAGGAAGCCATTTCTCCCCTTACTTGCGGAGCAGGGCTGGACGCGGGGCTGCTGGAAGGGCCGGACCGTCAGCGGGGAGACATCTCCGGCGGCGGGAGCCTGCAGAGTGACGAGGGGACAAAGTCTGGGCTGTAAAGAGGGGCGCTGCCTCGCCTCCGGCCGCAGGCCCGGCCCCGCGGAGCCCGGGCGGCGGGGGCCCACCAGACCGCTGCACCTGCCGGTACCGG
>VYZM01021751.1:241631-257164 GCA_013398915.1 Dromas ardeola
GGCGGGGCCTGGCGGGTACCCGGTGTCCCCGGTGCGGGGGGCGGGAGGTGGGGAAGGGGCGGCGGGGCCTGGCGCGGGTACCCGGTATCCGGTGCCCCCGGGGCGGGGGATGCTGCTGCCTGCGCGGGGGCCACGCGTGACGGCTCAAAGCGACCCGGCATCGCGGAGCGGAGCGTTAAAGTCTGGGAACTCCGTGTAATTAGCGCAAAGCGGTGACGCTCGGAAGGAAAGGCACTTTAAGAAGTAGTTAACTTTTAATATTTTTGTTTTCTTCCTGAAATTAAGAAGGCCGGCCTGGCTGGTCCGGTGTGTCTTCAGGCGTAGGACGTGACAAATATCCACAAACTAGTCTGACATCTGACACAAGTTTATTTTTGTCCTCGGTCATTTTTAAATCTGTCGGATTTACCCCACTTTTTTTCAGAGGCTTTGCCTTTACAGAGGCAAGGATGAAAAGAAACATGCTATTTTTGTTCTCGTTGTGAACAGCGTAAAAACGATACAAAGAGCTGCCAGGTTTTGGGAAGTTTGAACTTGAGAATATGATAAATCTGAAACTGCGGGTGTCACAGTTACCCTTTGTCACTGCGGGGTTGCGTTGTCTGAACTTTTAGTTACTCTGCAATGTTACTTGGTTATTTTTAGTGGTGACATAGTACATACAATGGAAGAATCTCATCAGGAGCTGGACAAACTCTGATCAAGGAGATAAAAGCCCTCTAGTGGCATGAATTCTATTGTGCTTGGGCAGTATTTATGTTTCCTGTGGATGAAGAGCAGCAAATATGTGGGATTTTAGAACTGTTTTTCTTTGGATTAAAATCAAAACTTCAAGGCTTGAAAAAAATAATCTTCCATTCGATAGAAGTGTTCCACGTAACTGTATTTTTGGATTCAAACTTTTTAGTGCAGTCCCAAGTACTCAGAAATGCTCACACAGACAATTCCCTTTGCTCAGTGTTTTGCCCTTCCCTGTTGTAGGAACTGTCTGTTGATTTACGGTCTTGACTTACGAGCAATACCTTAGAAAAATTATGCGTGTTCTCTAACTGTTGCTTTTGCTTATTTCCTAGAATGGTGAGAACTTCTGCATTCTGGATGAGCAGAGGTTTGCCAAGGAGCTACTCCCCAAATACTTCAAACACAACAATATCTCCAGCTTCATACGACAGCTTAACATGTGTAAGCATCAGCTGTTATTACGTATTGTTTCTGCCAACTTCATTGCTACTTGGCATCGATTTGAATTTCTTTAAGCAAACTAATTTACTTGGCAGGTCTTTCACCCCTGAAAACCTGAATTCTGGTCTTGAGTTTAGTTCGCAAAAGAAAAGAATAACAGTAGAGCTTGACTTAGTCTTTGTTCCCTGTGTTTCAGCTCTGAGTCCTTTTGAGCAACGACTGTAAAAATATTGTTTTGTGTGCTGGTACCTAAAGCTTGGGTAGAGTTCACTGGGCTCCAGTGGTGTTGTTAATGGTAACAGCAAACTTATGCCTAGCTGGAGGAACAAAGGCTGTATCTACACCCATGCGTCTAGTTTATGAAAAAGAAATGCCTAGAACATGCTGTTGCCTGCATTGCTGTGTTGAAACAAGATTAGTCACACTGATGGATGGAGCTGGACTAAGTTTCTCATCATGTTTTCCGTGCTCGACTTGTGGGCATCACGTAGCATCCACTATATAACACACGTGCAGCTTGTACAGGCAAAGAAGCTGGAGTGAGGTGGTTGTTCAGAGGTACGGTACGATGCGGGGGGCTGCAACACACATCAGAAATAGTTGGTTTGCAGCAGATAGCTTATGGGCTGGGTGAAGGTACAAACTGCGTAGAAGATGGCCACTTTGTTTAGAATTTCCATTTGGGGTAAGGGGGAGGAACTCTCTGTCCTTGCCCAGTAGGTTTCCCTGGTCTCTCTAGCTGATGCCTATTTAGATTTTCTCAGGCATGAGAGAGAAAGCATACATGTAGCCTCTTGACACAGGGTGGATGCTAGTGTTTGTGTTGAAGGTTGAGACTCCCATCACTTGAGTGTCGAAGGATAATGCAAACAAACAATTGACAGTTGCCTAGTAGCAAGGGTAAATGCTAAAATGCAGATATTACTATGAAGACATGCAGTGCGATGGCCTTTTCTTGTTGGACCTATTCTAGCTTCGAGTAAAGTTTTCTAATGATAGCGCTGTTGGGGCGCAGTGAAACTAGAATACATTAACTATGTTAAAAACTTGAACGAGGGGAGATATGGATTGGTCTGTCAGCTGTATTTTCTATCTACCCTGCGGTACTTGAAGCAGTGACGGAAATAGAGCTGGCAATGTCTTATTTCACGCAGGCAGCCTGGTATGGAGAAAGTAGTCTGTGTGCATGTGTTTGCGTAGGCTGAGAACTATTTTCTCTTCCTTATTTTATTCTGTAGACCCTGGCGGTACATGACAGCATTTGTTTTGATATGTAGTTGTCTGGGATTATAGGAATGAAAGGGGAGGTGCACCACTCCACTGCTTCCACTGGGACAAGATTTTATTCAAGATGTCCTAATAAATCTCATTTCTAACATAACTTCTGTGATTATTTGGACATCACTGTCATGCTTGTGGACACTAACTGGCCTCTGCCACCCATGCTGTTTGTACAACCTGTAAGGCCACTTGTTGGTATTGTGGACATGTTCCTTAGCTGCAAGGATCAGAGCAGTCAAATCATTGAGCATCAAAGAAAAGCTACTTTGGCTATTTTTCATAGTTTCTGCTCCCAGTAACTAGTGCTGTAGGTATTTCAGTAGCCCTGTGGTTTTCTTTAGCTGTGTGTTGTAACAGTTGGCTTTGCACTGAAAGAAATGACTTTGTTAATACCTCTCCACAGATGGTTTCAGGAAGGTGATTGCTCTGGAAAATGGTATGATTACAGCAGACAAAAGCTCAATCATTGAGTTCCAGCACCCTTTCTTCAAGCAAGGGAAGGCACATTTACTGGAAAACATCAAGCGCAAGGTACAGTCTAAGCATGTATTTACTTCACTTTGTTATGAAAAGTAGCTTGTCAAGAGCATGTATGGGGGTTTCAAACATTTTACAGCCAACAAATTCCATGGGAACCAAGGTTGTGCATCATGATGCAAGCCTTTGTAACTCCCTCCTGAATGCCAGCCTAAGCTTGGCTTGGCCTCCTGGTGCCAGCTCTTAGACAAAACACACCCTGCTGCTTTTTAGCTATGCACTGGAGTAGGACCATGTTCTTCAGAGCTGTCAAACTAGAGCCCTTTTTCCACAGAGAGTTTATATATCCCATTACAGCTTAGCATGGTCTTCAGTTCTGCCAGCGTAGCAGAGTTGGAAAGAGTCACAAAGCAAAAGAAGTAAAAGAAAATACATACCCATTTGGTACTCACTGAAAATAAACAAGGGCTTCAGTAATCAGTTAATTTGGGCAAGTGTGCATAAATTAATTCATTCCTCCAAAACTGTGTTGCCCCTAAGCTACATCTTCAGTAGTGCTTTCCAGTTTGCTTTTGTATGTTCAGGCCTTGTCTGACCTGTTTCTGCACGGATATTTATCCTCTATTGGCACATTACAGCCCATAATATCCTGGCTGCCAGCGAAAGAGAGCATCATGATACATCATGTTGACATTTGAACTGCAGAATCTTTTCTTTAGAATGTCATAATGTGGCAGCGATGTTGCCCAAGTTAATAAAAGCACAGGGGCGGCTTGAGAGTCACAATTGTGTTTTGATTGATTTTTTTCACTGAGCTGTCTCTGCTCAGAGTCACAATTCATGAAATAATAGTTGTACAGTTGCTTCTCTGACTCAGGCCTGTGCTCTTCCCAGGCGCCGTAATTGCTAACTTGTCTTGGCTTGCACACCTCGCTCGCTGGTATGTTGGGACGCTCAGCTGCTGATGTTGTGTGTGGCATCATGCATCCCAGGAGTGTTGCGCTGGGTGGAGTAGTCTAGATGGAAAGACAAAAGCTCTAGTTAGTGCCAAGGACGTTCATATGAAACTGTTGAATAGTTTGGGGAAACGTTCTTTGTTGCACAGGAAGTGTTAGTGATTTTTTTGCAAAACATCCATTACTTTTTCTTGCTCTTTGCTGTCTGGAATGGAGTCATAGTTCAGTACTTGCTATAAACTAGATTTCAAGCCTCTAACAGGAATGCAAGTTTGAATGCAGGATTTCCTTTTTTTACTCCCTTTTAGTGTGGTGCTGCTGGTGTGTGTCAGTCTTGACGTCCCGATTATCTAGTTAGAGACTCTAAAGAGAGCAATTCCTTGCATTTGGGCAGAATGTTTTAGTTTGCCCCTTTTTTTAGAGGTAGACTGACTGCATTCAAAATCCCCACTTGCTGTCTGCATCTTTTTGGGCGTCTTCCCCACAGAGAGGTGGTATGCTGAAGAGAAATCCGATGGCCATGAATTCCATTTAGGATACAGCTCACGTACTTTAGCATAAGCTATTAACCGCAACAAATAGTGAAGCATCTAAAACGGAGAGAAAACTGTCAGGCCATTCAGCCGTCCTTTGTAACACTGGTTTATGTTAAGAAAGTGGTTAGTTCTTTCTGTGGAGTGATTGCTTAACAATTACGTTCTGTTTCATCATGAAGTGATGGGATGTTATTTTATAACACCGTAGGTCCATTTCTGACTATCCCCTTCTCCTTGGGGGGGGAAGAAAGGGGATCTGTGAGCCAACATGCATGGAAGTTATCTAGGACTTCAGCAGGCCAATCCCAGATGCTTTCATCTTCCCCCTTGGAATTTAGTAGAATAATAAGCAAAACCATAGCATGCAGTAGGTGGGAAGGGACATCTGGTGGCTATCTGGTGCAACTCCATTTGGTTCAATGATGGCCAGTATTTGGCTAAATGATTTTTAAAATTACGCCCACAAAACCTGGATGTGTCATTCAGACGTGTGATGCACCAGACCTATCTTTTTCCAAAATCCTGAACTGTATGTTAGTCGTCAGTGCCACCACCATAGAGAGAGTTGCTGAAGGAATTGGGGAAATTTTGAATATGGAAGTGTGGGGAGGAGAGAGTGTGAGCTTTTTGCTTTCTGGTGACTCTTCCGTCATCATTTGAAGAGGTGGCATTCATGGATTCTGCTGTGGGCAGAAGAGCAGTTTGGACTCTGACTTTCTGGAGACATTCCATAGTCTTGCAATGTCACTGAGCAGAAAGGTAATAGAGGAAACACCAGGATAGGAATCTGCAATTTAGGTGGTGTGGGACAAATTTTCAAATTGGATAGGATGCATCTAATTAGATACCTTCTTTTGTCTCTTTTTTCCTCTTTTCTTTTTTCCTCTTTTCTTTTTTCCTCTTTTCTTTTTTCCTCTTTTCTTTTTTCCTCTTTTCTTTTTTCCTCTTTTCTTTTTTCCTCTTTTCTTTTTTCCTCTTTTCTTTTTTCCTCTTTTCTTTTTTCCTCTTTTCTTTTTTCCTCTTTTCTTTTTTCCTCTTTTCTTTTTTCCTCTTTTCTTTTTTCCTCTTTTCTTTTTTCCTCTTTTCTTTTTTCCTCTTTTCTTTTTTCCTCTTTTCTTTTTTCCTCTTTTCTTTTTTCCTCTTTTCTTTTTTCCTCTTTTCTTTTTTCCTCTTTTCTTTTTTCCTCTTTTCTTTTTTCCTCTTTTCTTTTTTCCTCTTTTCTTTTTTCCTCTTTTCTTTTTTCCTCTTTTCTTTTTTCCTCTTTTCTTTTTTCCTCTTTTCTTTTTTCCTCTTTTCTTTTTTCCTCTTTTCTTTTTTCCTCTTTTCTTTTTTCCTCTTTTCTTTTTTCCTCTTTTCTTTTTTCCTCTTTTCTTTTTTCCTCTTTTCTTTTTTCCTCTTTTCTTTTTTCCTCTTTTCTTTTTTCCTCTTTTCTTTTTTCCTCTTTTCTTTTTTCCTCTTTTCTTTTTTCCTCTTTTCTTTTTTCCTCTTTTCTTTTTTCCTCTTTTCTTTTTTCCTCTTTTCTTTTTTCCTCTTTTCTTTTTTCCTCTTTTCTTTTTTCCTCTTTTCTTTTTTCCTCTTTTCTTTTTTCCTCTTTNCCCCCCCCCCCCCCCCCCAACCCCTTCCCTGTATCTTAATGGAAATTTGTTACTCCTGTGCTGGCAGATTTACCCACACCTAAAAGAAATATGATCATCTCATTCTTACTCCACTATCAATTCTAGTCTGATTTTGGCTGGTGTCTTGCTGTGACGCTAGAGGGCAAGCTGTCACCAGACCTGCCAGAGAACCCCCTAGGGAAGGCCATTTTCAATCAGCGGTAGGTTTTTGTCATGAATTAGAGTGGTGAAGCTACTGTCTACACGTACAAAGTGGTAATCTCGTGTTTCCATTGACATCTTAGGGGTTTTTTCATACTTAGGACAGTGTAGACTGTCCTAAGGAGTGTCATCTATAGCAATTGCAGTGTTTTGTGATACATAAGAATTATAGTGTTACCTAATCTTTTAATGGAGTTTGTACCTGTTCTTTTACAGATTAACTACACTGTTCCTGTAGAAGGGAGTATGCAAGGCACTGTTCATAGTAAAGCATGTGTAATCTGATCCTGTTTTAGGTATCTGCAGTAAGAACTGAGGATCTCAAGGTCTGCACAGAGGATTTGCACAAAGTACTCTCTGAAGTCCAGGAAATGAGAGAGCAGCAGAACAACATGGATGTCAGGCTGGCTAACATGAGGAGGTAGACTCCATCTGTTTCGAAGGCACTTATACATTGAACGTTACTTATATCTAATGGAGCTTGACTCTAAATGTGGGTTTCATTTGAACTGGAAACAGGTGAAGCTATATTTTTTTTTTTTTTCCTAAGAATCCCCATTCCATCCCACACAACATTCTGAATCTTGTTTGTTTTTATAATTCAGTCACAGACCAGAGATTAAGACTGGGAGTTTATTGACTGTCTTGAGATTTCATGTTGGTTGCTATCACCTTAGTAGTTTTTTAGGACGATCAAGGTATTTCCTTTTCTCAGCGCAAAACAGGGTTAGATGCAGTGAGTGAGAATTAGTCTTTGGTTTTCTTTTTAATTGGACGTGGACTTTGCACATCCTCATCTCTGTTCCCTCAGATCCTTTTTGTATAGGCACTGTTAATTCATTCAGATCGTTGGTATGCAAGTAGATATCAACCAAAGTTCAGGAGACACCTTCAATCCACTCCCTCTGTTCCTTTAAAAAAAAGAAAAAAAAACAAACAAAAAAATCTCAAACACAAACTTTGAAACTGTTCTGAGGTGGTCTGTGTTACACTCAGCCTGTTTCTAAACACCAAGTCCTTATTCTAAGGCTTTGAGGCTTTGAAGGAATACCTCATCTCAAGATTATTGACGGAGCAGCAGAGGGTGAGAATGTCCTTATTAGTGAGTGTTTGGTCCTGCCTGATAGAAAATTGAGTTAATTTAACCCAGAGTTTATACTAGTGGATTGAATTAACTGAATGGTAGTTGTCCATGCAAGGAATGTTGCCATTGGTCCTGCAAGGTACTGTGAAAGTTTGAAAGCTGTAAAACTAAAGCATATAAAGTAAACTCTGTTCATCCTCTGTCTTCTGATTTATTCTGCATTGCAGAGAAAATAAGGCCCTGTGGAAAGAAGTGGCAGTTCTAAGGCAGAAGCACAGTCAACAACAGAAGCTGCTGTCTAAGGTACCATTGCAGCATCTTCAGTGCTACCATCCTTATTCCTGCCTCTGTGATACTTGATGGCATTCTTTGCTTATGTAGAATGACAAATGACACAGAGCTGAACAGGCTATATTAATACAGCGTAAAGAAAATGTTCACAGTTCCTGAGCGTCCCAGAAGTAGCGCAGCAAAGAACCGCGAGCGAAATACTAAGGAAAAGTCGTAGTAAAAAGGATTTCGATACGTTTGAAATCTCAGTGAATCTTACTTGGAAAGAAATCAGTAAATCAAGCTGACCTGGGGTAAACGTGGGGCTGGAGGCAGTGCATGGTGACAGGAGCCTAAAACAAGAGATTGCAGGCACATGGAATAGAGTCTGTGAAAGATCTTGGACCAAGACATACTTAGACCACTCAAAAAGTCAACTTGGAACCCAGAAACTATAGAAGCTTCTGCACTGGAACAAATTTTCTCTTGTTTGTCCCTCAGCTGTTTCTAGCCTGGAATCCTCTGGTGACTTGTGGTGTTATATTACATTTAAAAAAACAAACAAACAAACAAAAACAACCAACAAAACCCAAACCTGTCCAAGTGGGATAACTTGTCAATCCCATTTGTAACTATCATTTTGTTTTTTAAGACATGAGCACAAATGGATTTTTAACTTACCTATCTGAACAAGTAATTTATTGTTAGGATTGCTATACTGACCACCTGTTCTTGGTTTTTTGCTTTTCCTTTTTAGATTCTTCAATTCATACTAAGTTTGATGCGAGGAAATTATATTGTTGGGGTCAAAAGGAAAAGGTAATTACTGGATAGGTCACAAATCAGTGTCAGATGTGAATTACAGGGATAAATCAGCTTCTAGAAGCAAGATACTTGAAGTGTATGAAGAATATCACTTGTATATTCAAACTTGAGAAAGCTGTTGGAAGTTGAATAAAGTATGAAATAAAGATTTCCTCTTCTTTACCACTAAAAAAAATGGGTGGGAAGAGAACATGCTGTACGTTTTAAATTTCGAAGGGCACATTTATCAGAAATGGTAACTCTTTCAAAATGTGCAAATGTGACTGACTTATTGAAAACAAAAAGCGTGTTTAGAATGCAGCCTGTCTGCAGTACACTTACTAAAAAACGTTTCCAAAAGCCAGTTTTCTTAGAAGTCAAAGGATGATTGTTCCTAGCATTACTGCAAGTATTTGGCATTGCTACAGCTTCTTACTGCGGAACTATATACTAAAGCGGTATTTTGTCCCAGGTCTCTAACGGATGCTGCAGGTGCTTCACCTTCCAAATACAGCCGTCAGTATGTTCGCATCCCTGTGGAGAGTGGCCAAGCAGTAAGTCTTCCCAGGGAAAGAGACAATGGGTTGGCCAGGATGATACACGGTGTTCTCAAAGTCTTCCTTATAAGATTAATACCCTAATCTTATAATCAAATGCACTCTGTTTTGAAATGGGCAGCTTTAAAGCATTGCTCTGTCTGTAAAATCATGCAAATCAGTGCAACTAGTCACAGATGAAATCTGAACAGGGAAGAGAAGCTGCAAGAAGAATGGAGCTTCAACATCAAAAAAAGTCCAACCTTCTGGTTTACTCATTGTGTTTGCTGTATCCTGCAGATGGCTTTTTCTGAACATAATACAGATGATGAGGATGGAAATGGTACAGGTCTCATCATTCGAGATATCACTGATACCCTGGAAAATGCCACCGATGGTCTCCTTGCTGTGGCGCACACAAGTGGCAGAGGCAGGTATGTTCAAAGGATGTGGCAGTATTTATGCGTAGGTTGTTAACTAGGTAGTTACATTAGTGTATGTGATCCATATGAATTGTGGGAAACAGCCTCTCGGAAATTTTTACTTCTTTGTGCATGACAGGCCTGTTTGCAGGCTGTCTTTTTTACAGCATGAAGCATTGGTCACGATCAGGAAAGTTTTTTAAGAGCTCTTGTCTCTTCGGGAGTGCCTGAAGGCCTATCAAGCTGATTGGCACTTGAAGTTTAATTTGCTGAGGCTTTTCTGTCTGTTCAACAAATAAGCACATACTTACCTTCTCGACTGAACAGGGACCTGAATGCACGTGTAGGTTACTAATAAACAATCCAAAATGTGTTCCTAATAAACCAAGATGTATAGTTTTATCTCCAGTTTCAGTACTATCTTGCTAATATTATGCTAAGTATAACTGAAGGGAAGGCATTCTTTTGTGTGGCATCAGATTCTTATGAAAACCCATTTACTTGTTAACATCCATTGTCAAATGTGGACCAATTTGGAAACTTTTATTTCCAGAGACACAATGATAGGGGTTTCCCTCCTCCCTAATTTCCATATAGTTTTGCTGCTTTTGTCCTGGCAAAATGGGGTGTTTTGCTCTAATACATGCTATCTGTGTGAGCTGTAATAAGCGATTCTTCATCTGCCTTTAGGAAGGTACTTTTCTTCTTTTTCTAAAGACTGGTTGACTGTTTGAACCCTTGATTGGCTTGACTTCATTAGGTATTAAGATTTGAGATACTAAACTTGAAATGAGTAGTAATACAGCTGAATTCTCCTGTGTGTTGTTTCTCTTTGGGTTATATTTTAGAGAGACACAGGCAGCTCTGGATCCTGGTTTACCTATTTGCCAAGTATCGCAGCCAAGTGAGTTAAGTTGTGCAGGACCTATCCCACCAGTTCATATAAATGATGTCAATAAATCCAGTGAAATGGAAAATGCTGCTGTGGAACTCCATACTGCGCAACCTAATGCTCCAGAAGACCCTGTGTCAGTGATTGACTCCATCTTGAACGAGAACAACTCTGGAAACCAAAACGATCCTTTACTGGACAGGTATTAACTTGTTTCTGGAAACTGTTATGCTGTCGTCGTCTTGTGGGATCTTGACAAAGGATGTGTTTAGCAGAAAATAGTGAATTAGCTTTTTAAATGTTGTTGAACTGAATTTTCTGCCCTTTTGCTAGTAGGTCTTGAAAAAGATAAGTGTTAGCATTATACACTAAAAGCAGGGCATGTTCATACCTGACTTCTGATGCGGCACTGTGAGGACTGGTGAGGTCAGTCTGTCACATCAGCCCTCGTATCGCCAACTACTGGCACTGCCAAACAGCAGATCAGGGGTAGTGATTTCAGGAGGGCACCGTGTGCTGTTTTGTTTCTTAGAACTGGATATGGATTTATATCGAGGGTAGTCTGATGTTGTTTTGCTGTTGCTTCCTTTCTTTGCCCCTCATTTTTGCAAAGGTTCGTTTCCCTGTGCATTGTCAGATCAGCCTCACCCCAGGATCACAATCGCGCGGGCTGTGGTTTCACACTCAGCAGCGCTGCTGCTTTAGCAGTTCCCAGCTCTGCGCTGGCCCCACAGCTTTATCGGTGCCATCGTTTGTGCGGCTGCAGGCTGAGCCAGATCGAGGAACAAACTAGTTCTTTCTGCTGACGGCTCTTCTGCTGTGGTTACCTTCAGGTAGGAAGTACTGAGATGATGTGTCACAGCACTCCGTGTAATCTGAAGGCCCTGGAATATCTTGCCTCATCGGCACTGCAAAATGTGAGGCAGTGACTTGGAACTCTCTGCTTGTAGCTGAGTATTCCAGCATAGGAGGTAGCTTGCAGCACATTGAGAAGTTCAATACTGGCGCCATGTGTACAGCTTCCTCTCCACTTCATTCACTGCCCTTTATATCCTGCCCATGGTCCTTGAAACGTGTACGAATTGGCAACAGCCTGATGTTTCCAAATAGGTAGTGTTCCTTCAGATCCAGATTATTTCCAGCCCTTTGCTTATCATTTATTGTCCCCGGGTGAACGCCATCACACCTTAGTTTAAACAAGTGTTGGTGTATAGGCTGGGATCTGAGAACATTCAAAAGATATTAAAATGAAGGAGGAAGTAGGTATGGAAGGAGGAACTGCTTTTTGATATGATAGCTATGATTATCCTTGTTGTTCAGATAGTCTTCCGTGTACCTGTCCTTCAAAGAGCTGGACCGTGAAAAGTGATACAGGAATGTGGTTTCGTTCATTTGGCAATAATCTATTCTGGCTTGTGAGCAGCCTAGTCTGGCTCTCACCTTGCCCCGCAGCCGTAATCACCGAGGGGTCAGCAGATCATTTTTCTAAGGGTTTTTCCCACCTTGTGGTGCAAAAGAAGGCCCTAACTGCCAACTCTTTCTTACAGCACTGTATCCTTTTGTCTTTTTTAGAGAAGAAATTCAGGATTTTCTTAATTGCATCGATGCCAGCCTTGAAGAACTTCAAGCAATGCTATCTGGGAAGCAGTATAACTTTGGTTCTGAAGCTTTCAGCGATGTGAGTGTCTCTTCACTTTTTCTGATTTCTGAAAAATACTGATTAGGTTGCATTATGAAATTTTACTGTTTCATTCCATGCTGTATTCATTCCAGGCAAGAAGCAGGGAATAATCCTGAAAAGCAAATAGTTTTGGGTAGAATGATACATAGTCATTCTAGGAGTCTAGCAGTGTACGAGGTAACACTGAGAGCCTTTTTCAGTTCATATAGTATTTCTGTTACACATAACTCAAGGGGGAAAAAAAAAGAGGAAAAAAATTGGACTCTTCTCCTTCTCAAGCCTTTATCCTTATTATCCCAGAATTGCTGGGAAATAGCGTGTCCTTTCCTTCTCCTGTGACTTCGATTTACTGCCACGGGTTGAAAGTTTATTGCTGTAGGCCTGTGGAGGAGCCACCTTCCCTGAGCTTCAGTGGACGGGGAGGTGCGCCGGACCCTGCCGTCTTTTCAGGAGCTCTCTGAAGATTTGTTTTAAGGCCCTTACATATTGTCTGTTTTTATTTTCAGACACTTAATCCTGAGCTGCCAGCCCTGGATATGAACTTGATGGAAACTTCCCCTGGCATGGAAAACGTAAGAGTAAGATTTGCTTCTATGACGGGGAGGGTTAATACGATGTTGAGAGCTAAATTTTGGCTGATGCAGTTTAGGGGAGGGACTGGATTGATAGCACAGAATGAAACTGCCATTTTATCTCCTCCCGCTGACTTAATGTTTTCAGCTATCACTGTTGGCATATGTGAATCGAAGAGGGTTCTCAAGATAATTTGAAGTCTTATGTTCCTAGCTGCAGTAATACACTCAGTGGGCTGATTTAAACTGTCACTTTGCTTTGAATAACATGTTCTTTGCTTTCTGGATATACCTGAGAACATAAGGAAGAGGGAAACAAACTGTTGAATCAGCTGTCTGTATTGAGGAAACTTTTTTTTCTAATCTATTACTTCTGTATCTTCTGTTTAGAATGAGGAGGGCAGAAAATCTTGTCTTTTTTTGGTCTAAGTGTGTGAGAACAGTTTCTTGGCTTGTTTCTCCTAGCCTCAGGGATTCCCATGATGTCTTTCAGCCAAGTAATAACTAGGTCTGGGGTTATAGTTCAGATGACATTGTGTCCTCAGTCTGTCTGAAGATGGAAGGAAAAGTACTAAATAAAATATAAAATGCAATATACTGTATTTATTCTGAACATGGGAGTATGGAATTTCCTCATAGGATATACAAAAGCCCAGTGCAAATTTACTTCTCTTGGTCCAGGTCCTAAAATTGACTCATGTTTTTAAAAAAAAAACTAAAAACAAAACCAAAAAAAACAAACTTAAAACCTTGCAAATTTCACTTATTTTGTAGTCCTGAAATAATATTTAAACTAGGATTTTCCAGTCATAAGAGCTTAGACCACAGCTGAGGTAAAATGCAGCTGTTTTCAAGCCGTGCTTGCAAAATATAATTGTATTGATGAAATCATGTTTCACAGTGTTATTCCAACAAGTCAGACTATAATAAAGCTTTTGGTTTGGTAAAATAAATATTTGCTAGTCAGAAGCTTGTTTGGCTTTAGTTTGTCTGTATTTCACCGTGCCTTCTTTTGAGAGCTCCTGTTTGCCGACCCTCATGTGCAACAATGGGCTCCTTGGTCAACTGTTTCATTGCTCTTCCTTCCTCCTTTCACCTTTAATTTTGTTAACCAGCCAGTGAAGACTTGGATTTTGTTGTTGTTGTTAAGTTTTCTGTCTTACTCTCTGTCCGTTTTGCTTCAGATTGCAAACTTGGCAGAGAGCACCGAAGATCTGGGAGCGAGTGAGAGGGAAACAGCAGGAAGCAAAGGTGGGCAGGAAGGAACGCTGAGAGCTGTGACAGTTCCAGACTCTTCCAAAAACTGTGTGTTGAAGTGGAATTTTTGTAGCCTGTAATATGCTTTATCTCCTCCTTTGGTTGGGGCTTAACATTTTTGTGAAGACTGGGATGTTTCACTGATCTCGATGAAGCTGTGCCTCAATCTTGGGAGGCCCCATCCATCCTATGCCCCATGTTTGGTGTTAACCGTTTCCTTTTCCTATACGTGACAGAGTGCCACAATAGGGAGCAGAACTGCAAATGTCCTTGTGGAAGTATCTCCTATATGGGCTACAACCCCCAAAAATGCAGTGCTACTCATTTTTACTACTTCAGTGTTGCCATTGTATGCCGTATGTGTTGGGGGCTTGAAGTGTGCTTCAGACACTGATCTGAACAGACATAGGAGCCTGAGCTCCCCTCTTGCAGCTGTGGATGTAGTCTGTCAGAGCTCAGCTGTATGGTTTTCTTTAGTGAACCAAGTTTTGAAGCAGCCTTTCCAGTTGTCCTTGTCTTGAATAAGAGCCTTCGCTTATGTGACACGGGAGCCTGGAGTTTAAACTGTTTGTTTTCCCTCAGATATGCAGCTGATACAGTACAGGGCCAATCCTCTGCTTTCATTATTTGAAGAACTACCTTCGAGCGAAGCTGCAGGGAAGACAGAGGATCCAAAAGACCTTCTACTGCCCCCCCTGGAGGAGAAACCTGCTCTTCATCCTCCCTCGGATAGTGAAACTGTCTTGCCGTTAGCAGCTCCAGCAAGCCAGGCTGAGCCTCTGGATGCTCTGGGAATGGGTGATCCTCCCCTCCTCTCGGAAGATGGGAATGGAGAGTATAAACTGTTTCCACTCTTGCTCCTCAGCCCTGTTGCTAACTTCATAGAAGAGGCCTCTGAGATAGAAACGTCTTGAACTCGCATGACATCTGTAGCTGGCTTAGTGGTGTGAAATAGATAACGAAGAAATGGATCGGCGAGAAGTTTGACCTCTCTCCTCACCTGCCTCCTGGGTGTCGTATTCCGTATAGAAAAAAGAAAGTTCTCTTTCTAGAAGCAAAGAGCACATCTGGAAAAACTGAAAACAAGCTCAAAACAAGAGCTGGTGGGAGTGAAGGCACTGGGCAGAGGGGAAGAATAACCTCCCTGAAAACATACCGCAGCGTATTCCGTAACTTTTTATCCAATATCCTTATTGCAAAAGGAAATCTGTTTGTATCCTGTTTGTAAAGTTTGGCTGGGTTTTTTTTGTTGTTTTGTTTTTTTGGTTTTGTTTTTTTTTTTATTAGTGTTAGGTGGGTAGTAATGTACTGTGTAATATTTTAAACATGGGTTTTATTCTTTCTGAGAGCTCGTTTCAGTAGGTGGCTTGTCACTTGTTTGGAAGTAAGATTTTTTTTTAAAAAAACTTGGTTTTAATTTGAGATTCCTTTTTTAATAGTTTGTGGCTACAATTGTTTGCATCTGCTTAGATCACTTTCGTACTCCTAGATTTGCTCCTAGGTACAGGGGACATTTTTCCTATGGAAAATTACATTTTAACTGTGGAATATTACTTTTTAACATGCTAACACGCCTCCATTGCCACGGATTGTAGGTGTTGTGGTAGGAAGTGCTTGCCACCCTGCGTAATGCTGATTTCTCATGCACATTGCATGGCAGTTCTTCTAGGGTAACTTGCACCTAGCTCACAAGTTATGTGTCCTCAGAAATTTTGAGTAGAACTGATTCACGTCTAGCAAAGTCCAGCAGCTGTCCTTAAAATAAG
>VYZM01021751.1:257191-267262 GCA_013398915.1 Dromas ardeola
AGTCATGGGGTAACTTGCATTGATGTAGGACGTTACATTAAGATTTCTCTTCTGCTTGCAGCGGCTACTACTTTTTCTCTTCTACTACTTTTCTCTTCTGCTTGCAGCAGCTACCTGACCCTATATGTACCCTATATTGACTTCTTCCTGCATTTTCTGCTTAAATCTTAAAGCTAAATTAACTAGATGCATTTGAGTCCTTTGAAAGTGAATTACAAAAAATGGTGTCTGCTTAATCAAAAAAACCTTTCTCCAAAAGGCCTTTCTACACTGTTCTCCTAACTTCTTTGAGCAGCTGTAATGTAGACATCAGCCCCTGGTGTCAGTGGAATAGCAAGTTCTCCTTTGCTGATACCAACTCTTCTAACAGTCTACCAGTAGCCCACGCAAGCTTGAAATTTGCTGTAGTGTTACAAAACTGCTGGGGTTAGAAGAGGCCTGGAGGCAGGTAGAAAACCCATTGTATAATATCACATGATATTTTCTACCAGCACAATGTCATGTAAATTTTTTTCAGTTTTAGGAATTCAGGCTACCTACAGGCTTTGTTCTCTCCAAAGCTTCTGAACTGATAAGTTTTGAGATTTTTTTTATATTAAAGAATCCAAGTAAATCTGATATTCTGAAGCCTATTAGCTAATGCACGTTATCTATGCTGGCCTTGCTTAATCAGATTTGTGCTTCCTTGGCCAATCTTTTGAGTTGGAGAGGAGGATCTCGCTACTGCGTGTGTGTATATGTGTAATGCCTTCACGGTGTCATTTTATTCCCATGCTTCTGTAACTGTTCTTAACCTCGTGGCCCTTTATATTTGGATCTTCTGAATTGCCTTTTGTCAAGTATGTCTTATTCTAGCCTTTTCTAGTCTGTCTTTTGCTTGTTTCTTGAGACAAAGAGTTGAATAGTCTCAAGTTTTTGTGAGCTAAAGGGAGAGAGGGAAATGAGTGAATTGCGTATCTGTCATGGGTTCTGCTTTTTTTTTCATTTCTTCCCAAAGGCCTCAATTTTGCCAAGAGTGAAACAGTAAAAAACCTGACGTTTCTTGTGTGCTATTTTGACAGCAGAGCACAGACAACGAGGTTCTTTGAGTGGCGGATCTTCTGTAACTGTGACTTCCTGAACAGGTTAGACTGAAGTGTTGTTCCTGTTATGGATTACTGTCATGTTCTTCCATCATGGAGTCCTCTGATCTCAGTGCATCTCACCATCAGATGTTTGATCTGATTGCGTAACAGTTTTTTAATACACTTTCTCTCTTCAGAAGTTAAGAAACCGAGGCTTGAGAAAACTGCAAATAAAAACTTGTGCATCTGTGTCTGCTTTATGTACTGGTCTAGGAAAAGTGTTTATTTATGCAAGTTTCCTAAGAAAGATTGCAATGGGAAGGGGAAGGCTGAAGAGCAAGAAAAACCCACATGCTGAAGTAATTAAACTCAAGAATTGCAAAACCATTACTGTGTTTCATGTACGTTCTTTTTGTGTGTGTTCCTGTGTGTGCCAACACTTCCCAAACCTGTTTACTGAATTTTCTAGAAAGGAGAGCTTTCTTTAACACGCTCGGGGGGAAATCTCAGACCATTATGTAGGTGCTGCTGGTTCAGAGAGAACTGAAATGCTACGGTTAGCCTGGCACCTGTTTTCAGAGCTGTCAGCCTGAGAAAGGAGGAAGTTTATG
This sequence comes from Dromas ardeola, assembly GCA_013398915.1. Lineage (NCBI taxonomy): Eukaryota > Metazoa > Chordata > Aves > Charadriiformes > Dromadidae > Dromas > Dromas ardeola. The sequence goes on from VYZM01021751.1 coordinate 258,867, forward strand.
TTTATTATTAACCCATATTCAACATGCCATGGAATCAAAGCTTGTGGGAATGGGACTGACCACCACTGACAGTATAGGGCCAGCTTGGCTTTGGGCATTGGTTCATAGGCTGTACGTGGGTAGCTTGCCGGGAGCCAGCCCTCACATCGAAGCAGTGAGGGAACATTATATTGAGTGTTTTTTCATAGGTGGTGGTGTAAAAGCTCAAATATTGGGTATTGGGTGCTAGCGAGAAATGGACTTGTGGTGGAAAGCTCCCCAGTTGACAACTGGAAGTTGTGACGGATTGAGTGCTGTGAAATGGCAACTTCAGGAACTGCTTCAGGAACTTCTTGTGCTAATGAGTGCAGCTGCAAGGATCATCACCATACCCCAAGCTCAGCAAAACAAATGCTACTGCTGTTTCAAATCCTTGAATCCTCTTACATTACTCAGAGGAGCAGAGGTGTCCTCTGAGTAGTATGAAGTCTATGTAAACACAAATCAACCGAAGTGAATCCATGGGAAGTGAAAGGGAGAGTAAGATGAAAGATAGGATGAAAGCGATTAGGACAAGGTTAATGGAAAACTCTGGATGGCCTCAGCTGCACTGCCATGGTGTAGGAACCGTCTGTCCCCTTTAGTCACCTGGAGCAGTCAATGGGGCTCTGTGCGAAAGTCCCGGAGGATGAAATGGCATTAAGTTGGTAAGAGTCCAGAAGTTTTTTGGATACTCAGTTCCTCTGTTACCTGTTGAAAATAAGATTAACAAAAGCTTTTCATTAGTGGTTATCGTTGTTCCCAGAGCTGGAGTGTTTTCCTTCATATGAACGCCCAATATACTCATTCCCCTTTCCCTCCCCTTCCATTTTTCCATCTCTATTTTCTCTATAATAAACGGACAAACTTTATATTTTGACTTAAATCAGCACTTGGTATATGTATGCATAGACACTTACCATCATCTCTTTCATTCCTTTCCTTTGAAAGGAAGGTCTTAGCACCTTAAGATCATGTATCATATGGGGTTTACTTAGATTCATTAGACTACAGCTGTTAAGGCTGGTTGTCAGACAAGTCTGAGTATCCTCTAATACTTATCTTTTACCTTCTTCCTTTAACGTTACTTCCATTCTGATTTCTAGATTCATCCTGTTACTTATGTGTTTGTTTAAAAAAGGAAAAACATTGCTGAAACCAACAATTCTATTCTAGAGCCATTGCCCTGATTTCTCCCCTGGTTTTTTTGCCAGTAGGTTTCAGCCGTGGTCTGCAATTCCCCCTGGCTGTGATCTCCCACAGAGCCAGTGAGAAAGGCTGGCCGGGGTCCCTGTTGCTTGTTCGTAACTGATGGTCCTGCGTTGCAGGATCCTGTCCTCAGCCTTGTACCTGCTGCTGCGACCGCGGCTGCCCCCCCAGCTGACATGGCAGCTCTCGACTCTTTCATTAGTTCTTCTTCTTGCCGGGGTACCCACGCCAGCTCTTCCCGTATCTCAGGCTTCTGTAATTCTCTGCCTGGTCAAAACTTCCCAGGACTCTTTGGAAAGCACATTAATAACAACCAATTACAAGGTAAATTCTGCTGGTTTTTTTTTTTTATCACCCTTTCCTTTTCTTTTTGGAGACAAGTTAAATATTTCAGCTGGGATGGGCCACCCAGATTACTCTTTCCCTGTTTGCCAACTCACGGGGTGGTCACTCCACCCAAGGACTGCGCAAGTGTCCCCGTGCCTGGGTGTGGGACCAGTCGGGCACCCGCCCTGTCCTCGCCACACTATCCTGTCCCAAAAAGCCATTTCTCAACAGGGTTCTACCTACTAGCTGTGCCAGCTGTAGTGCACCAGCACAAGTGTTCTTTGTAGAGTCCATGTCCTGCTTTCGGCCAGACTGGCCACTGAAGCAAATGACGGATGCTCTCCCCCACCTCTGTCTCTCCAAAAAAAGAGGAGGGAGAGAGAAAAAGAGACTTATGAGTAAGAAAGGCCCTAAACTCCGTAAGGTATTAATTAAAATGTTTCCTGGAGACAACATGAGAAGGAAACAGGGAACAGCACAGATAGATAACCTCAGCATCAGGCAGACCGCTGGTCCGGGCATGGCACACTGTGCGGAGCCCATGCCGAGGTCAACCACCACTGGGGGCTTTACAGTTTTTGTAGGGTTTTCCTAGAAGTAAAGAACTCTGTTCATCATTTCCACTGCCAAGAAAAAGGACGTATATATGAAAAAGCGCTGCTTCTCTTCTAGATAAGGACAAGGAGACGGCAGCGGCGTCATCGCCGGGAGCCACGGCCAGACTCCTCCGTTAGGAACAGCCGGGCAAGTCTGTCTGCAGCCAAGTGATACCCGCAGCACAGCAGGCAGGACGGCAGCCGATCGCTAACCCATGGTGTACAACAGCTGCTGGTTGGGACTACTACAGCACTGCAGCTTGATGGATAACAAGTTTGTGTTGCCCATGACCACAGTTGCTTCACTATAATGCAATTTTCCTTCCTCCTCCAGCATCAACGCACGTGGCTGCTGCTTTTACCGCTTGGTTTTAGTGTCCCGTACCTGGGGAATGGAAGGTTGCTTTCACTTGACTTCCATGTGCCAAGAATTTACAGAACACACCCAGGCATGGCAAGCATGGTGTGAGAAAGGGAAAAGTGCCCCTCACATGTTCCTTTCATAATTATTTTTCATACTGTTTCAGACTAGCCCTCCCCACGCAGACCACGTCAGCCTGGCCATCGATTTTTTGTCTTATATCACTTTGCGCCTGCTAACACAGAGCTTTCCAGAATGCGAGAAAAACTTATTTTGATCTGTCTCTCCTGGACTGTATGATGCCACCTCATCCAGCCCATGCTCAAAATGTTCTGCTGTCCCATTTTGAAAAGTAGTATCTGTGTTATCACCGTTCCCCAAAGCAGAAGCAAGAGATTGCTGCCGAGGGTCATCTTAGCGTACAGCTGTCTGCGCTTGCATCATATAAAGGACGAGAGATTTCTCCTGCCTCTGTCCCTACAAACAAACACGTAAAAGTAAATGTACATATATAAATAAATGTATAAATATATACACACCTTTTTTTTGTCAAGCAGTTTGAGTTTTAGCTTCCTGGCTGGTACATACCCTTCTAGTGGTAGGTTCCCTTATGACTTAGTCCAAGTGGGTTTAGGCTTGTGCCCTCCTGTCCAGCGAGCCATGTTCCCCAGAAAGGGGTTTCATTAATTTGAACTCAACGTGTTATTTTTTCTTCCGGTTTTGAACCAAGAAGTACGTGAACGCTGCAGCCCACACAAGCTTTTCCTGCTTCTCCCTGTCCCCGTGACTGCAGATTGGAGTTGCATCTCATGGAAAACTTCTGACGGAGGAATACAGGGCTACAAGGCAGAAGCGTGTGAAACAAGGTCCCAAAATCTCTTGAATCTCTGTTGAACCTTTTTTCTCAGCTTTGTCAAGTAGGATACTGGCAGAAACATTTAGACCTTAAGCTGGTTAGATGTCCTCTTTAATTACAGGTGTAACTGCAAATACGGTAGGTGGTAAGAAATTAATTGAACAGATGATTCTCTAGGCCGAGACTGTTAAACAACCACAAGGATACGGAGGTTTTCTAACCAAGTAAAGGCATGAAAATTGTGTGTAGCAAAATCACCAGCTTCAGGGAAATAATCAAATTCAAACTTATACCAATAACATGGTCATAATTAGATCAATGTTAATAACAAGTAGTCAAAAAAAAATCATAATTCTATATGCCTTTAAGCACCATTGTTTTGCAGAATGAACTATCAATGACTCTTAAATAAAAATATATGTAAAAGCAAGCAATTGCAATGAAAACAAAGACCTTGAAAGAGGAGGAATAAGATAGTATCAGAGCTCCCAGGTTTGTATACACAAACCTCCTGTTTTTAATGTTAAATTACATAGCCTAATGAAGCCACCTACCAATGACAACGTAGGTGGAGCTGTCTTTAAGCCATATATAAGACTATATGAAATATTTTTTTCTCCACATTGCCACTACTTCAGAATCAGGTACGCAGCATTGATTGCTCTGGTATCCGGTACTGTGCTTCTACAGACGCAAACGTTGTCTCACGGCTGTTAAAGGAGAGTTGTACTTTAGAATACGGTCTGGGATTTTTCTTGACTGCATTCAGTTATTCTGGTTACTTGCATTTGAGGACTGGATGTTAAATTTGGATGTAACAATAGCAAGGTGCTCGCATCGATTTAGCTGTATACAATGAAGCAAAAGAGATTTCTCTCATTAGGGTGACAGAAAAGTTAAGAGCTGCAGAAGACAGAAAAAGACATGTAAAATCTCTTGAAGATGACGTTTCAGTAGAGAATAGATGCTTCTAGATGAGTCTAGTGCTCAACTACTTAATATACAGATTAACTATAACTAATATTACCTTTAATTAATAATAACACATGTCATTACAGTTAAGAAGTCATGATTTCATAGTCTCAAAGAGTTTCTACTTCGATAAATTCCTTTTTTTTCCTCTCTAGGCATATAGTTGTTTACCTTTTTCCAAAGTAGTCTACAGGGAAATGCAGGTGCATATGGCTCTAATCTATGCTTTTAATTGAATGCAATTAATCAATTCAACCGAGCAGCTAAATTGCTACGTGAGAAAGGAGGATCAATCTGTGGTGCAGAGTGGGGTGGTTAAACCAGGTGCTGGCAGCTCTTGGAAATAATTTGTTTTCAGATTTGTGTACCTAAAATCTCTACCTTTTAAATGGGATATAATGAAATGGAATAGAATACGTCGGTTGGAAGGGACCTACAATGACCAATTGTCTCACACTGGCAATGTAAAGATTTAGGGTGTTTCATGAATCTTAATTTAAAACATCGAAAAGCCGGTAAGAAAATGAATAGTAAAGAACTTGGTGGTTTGGCTCCTGAGAGTACTCTCTCAGATCTTCTTGTATGTAACATGTACGTTAAAAGTTATTATTTAGAAAGTAGTGCAAGGAGGAAAAGAGGAAGAAATAGGTGTTTAGGAATAAAAGAAACAAATGAAACTTTTTTTTTTTAAAGTTGAATTAAAAAACAGAAGGGGAAAAAGCCTACTCAGCAGGAAATGTGAAATAGAGTAGAAGTAATCCTTAAACTTTCCTCTTTTCACCCTCCCTGAGGACTTCTGTTCTGCCCACACCTCTGACAGTCATCACTGAGACATGTTTTTTTCTTAAAAAAAGAGGAAGGAAAAACCATCAGCAGCCGTCCTGGGTTCTTGATGACAAAGTGAGCGAAGGAAGGAAAGTGTTTACCCCCTGACTTGGAGAGAGCAGGTCTGTTCTACACGAGAGGGAGAAGCTGCAGCCCTGGGAAGGATGAGGATGCTGGTGAGAGCAGCTGTGCTTCTGAGTCCTCTTCTCTTCTGCAACGGTGAGTATATGGAAAGGTTTCCTGATGGGGCAGTTCCTTCCCTGGCACCGCTGTGTCTGCGTGTGTTTGTACAGTGGGTGGTTCTCTTTCAGGAATAGAAATATGGCAAAAGGGCCAACGCCTTGGCATGCTGCCGCCTCGGTGTTCAGTTTTTTCAAATCCAGTGGTTGCGGAGTGCAACGGTGCATGAAGGCTATGGAAGGGCTGCCCATGTACTTAGAGTACAAAGATCCCATATATGTTGTGACGGTTATTTCACCGAGCACAGCGAGCAGCCCAGCATGAAGGGCTTAGTTCTTGTGCTCCCAGGAAAGGGGAGGTTTGGAAACCAGAAGAAAAGGGTAAAGAAGCGTTTATGGAAGCATAGGCCTGCCCTAAGAGTGACAAAGTCAACAGACCTCATTTTTATAGGGAAATGTAAAGAGTTTTAGACTTCTTTGATCCATTGCTTAAATTCAGCTTAGTCTGAAAAAAGCAGTGTCTTTCAGAAGAACAAACGGGCAGCAGAGGAGGGGAAAACCATAAAACCTGTGGTTTGCTGTTAATGTGCGATGCTTTCCAGGAAAGCCCTGAGAGCGGCGTCAGGTGGCGGGGGCAGACGCCAGCTGTGACCGGGGAACTCTACAACTCGGCCTTGAGGCAAACTCCTTCCCTCAGGTCTAAATCATCTGCTAAATCTGATCCTTTGCTCTGCCTGCTGTTCACCTGCTTGCAAGTAAGCACCAGGCAGAGCATGGGAATCAAACTGCGCACGTGGCAGTGCCCCTGGCAATCAGCTCTCCCACATCCAATTCCTCACGCCACGTGGCTTTTTTGTTAGCCCATTCCTGAGCAGACCGTCCTTCGCCTTCTACACCGACTGCCCAGGCTTTTGGTGTGGCGGATTCCACTTGCTGAGGCTCTCGCCACCACTTCGTCACCCAGGAGCTGCCTTTGCTGTGATTGCTTTATTTTTAATTTTCTTTCTCCATTCTTCCTGCAGCTTTTCTGGACCTGACTGGTCCCAATGAGATTGAAGGCGTGTGGAAGGCATCTACCATCTTGCCATGTGCCTATGTGCCTGTGGAGGGCTTTGTGCAGCAAACGCTCACGTGGACTGTGGTACATGACCAGAGCTCTGGCACCGTTTTTCGGAGGGATAGCTCTGGCGACCACATTCTCCTGTCCGAGTACAGAGACAGGGTCAGCGTCCCAAAGGATACCCCAGGGAACGTGTCTCTCCACATCCTGAACCTGGAAATCTCTGACAGGGGAACGTACACTTGTCAGGTCATCTGGAGAGCCAGCAACAACAGCCTGATAACAAAGGAGATCACCACTAAAGTGGAAGTTGCTAAAGGTAAACCCAAGAAAGACACTGCACAGGACCGAAAGGCTTGGCTCGGGAAGGCTTTTAGGAATTGAGTAGACCAGGTAGGCAGTGACCGCCCGCTTCCCATGCAGGAGCATGTCGCTGAGTGGTGTCAGGCTCCGGCAAGAAGCAGCGAATAGGTCAGAGAGAGGAATTCTGCCCACCATACTGTGCCCCGAGGTTTGGGGGCTGGAGGAGGATTTGTGGCTTCTCATTTACCAATTTGTCCCTGGCTCGACCTGTATCTGATGGTTCAATGTTTCCAAGGGACACGTACTAGATGGGGAGTCCCTGGGATATCGTATTGCTTTTCTTTGGCCAAACTCCATCAGCACGTGCCCGATCTCCTTTTGCCTGGGCAGTGGTGATTTACAGAGGAACGGAGATGGCATCAACCCAGCACAGCAGGCCTTCATGTAGGAGGTGCAGCGGGTGGCAGAGCTGGTACGGGCACAGCTAAGCCAAGCTTAACTTGTGAAGAGGGATGATGTGAGAGCGGTGCCCCTCTTCCCCCTGGGAAAGCACTGAAAGCCAGAGCAAGACCTGCCATGGGGGGGCGGGGGGGGAAGAACCTTCCCCACCTCAACCGGGGCCAGCCTGACTTGGGCCCCATCTGCTTTGTCTTCCAGTTGCAGTGACCAAGCCCGTCATCAGGGCTGGTGAGCTGGGGCTGACGGTCCCGGCCGGAGCCAGGACCAGCCTGACCTGTGTGGCCAGCGGGTCCCCCCCCATCAGCTACCGCTGGTTCAGGAGCAGCCCGGGACGGAAAGCCCAGCTCCTGAGCAGCCAGGCGGAGCTGGCGTGGGACAGCCTGCGGCTCTCCGACGCCGGCATGTACTACTGTGAGGCGGAAAACAGGGTCGGGGCCGGGGCCGCGCAGCAGAGCGACGCCGTTGAGCTGAGGGTGAGAGGTGAGTCCCCAGAGCCACAGCTGGAGGGAATACACCTGGAGTCCTTCCATACTGGAACGGAACAACGTTCCTACTTCCCTTCCCTGAAAGGAGAAAACACAAAAAGCCTTGGCCTTCTGCACTCCGAAGCGCTTCTCATCATTGGCTCTGGCTTTCTATCCTTTTTTATTTCTTGTATTCAATTTCCCTCCACCTCTTTAGGGGAACTGCACTTTTCTGGTGCAAAAGAGGTTTTATATTTAAAACACATATTTATTCCTCTTTGGCTCTTTTGAAATCCTTGCTGGCTGTGTAATGCTGCCTATTGTGGTTTAGCAAGTTTAGATGAGGAATCAGGACTTCATTTTGAGTATGAGGAACACGAGTGGTGATTCAGTAGGTGAAAAACAACCAAACTGGCCTTTGTTCCTTATGACTGGCCACCTGTTTCAGAAAACACACTGCGTTTTTGTGCTCTGATGTATCCAGGCTCTGCAAGACAGTACATGACGGATGCCTTGTGGAAGACTTGCTACTTTCCTTGGTTGGTAACTCGGTCATCAGAGCCGTGAAGCCTGTGATTGCAGAGCCAAGCGCAGATACCACACGGTGACCTTTGGAAGAAGCAAAGCCTGCTGAGCTCTCAGTGGAACAAGCACTATGGCTGAAATGATGTGTTATTTTTCATAGCAGTTGCGTGAAAAACGCGTACAGCAAGGGAACAAGTATTAATGATGGCCCTGCTTTTTAACGCTGCTAGCACGCAGTCCCT
>VYZM01021751.1:267645-282666 GCA_013398915.1 Dromas ardeola
AAACCAATAAGGGTGTTGTGGGTTCTGGGGGTTTTTTTGTTGGTGGTTTTTTTTTTTTTTTTAAAAGGGCTTTTTTGCTTGTTTTCTGGTCCTGAATGAAAGCTGCTGAAGTGGGAGGCAGACTAGTGTCTCTAGTGGCAGATACAAATGATGCAAAAGCTGCTTCAGACCTGAGTGGAAACAGTCTACCTTACCAAGGATAGTTGTTTTGAGGGAGGGCTTGTGATTCCCAGTTTGTTTCTGTGGGATGTGGGAATTCAGACCTGGGCTAGAGTAGGTCAGCTTGTGGAAACTTTGTATTCTGGGGATATGTTTCATCTGAATTTATAGTGCCCCACCAGTCACACAGCAGGCTGTGGGAATTGGCATCGGTGACCAGAAGCTAAGGGAAGTTGTTGACAATTGTTGACTATTCTTACAGAAAAAACCCAAACGGAGCTGGTGTTCACAGGTACCTCAGTAATCTCTTGGACTCCATGGGATTCTACCACTATTACAGGTGTGTCTGTGTATAGACATACATATCTATCTAGTGTATATATACATAGTTTATGTATATATAGTGTATATATACTATATTAGTATCTATGATATGTATATATATAGTACTATAGATATAATAGAGTATATTATATTAATAGATTATTATTGTATTGAGTGATTATGTATAGAGAGTATAGAGTATATATAGTACTCATTTCTAGAGTTTGTTTATTTTCACTGCTTTGTAAAGGTGATGGAGATATTGTCTTTTGATCCTACAACTATAATCCCGGACCTCCTGGTGCTGAAATGAGGACTGGAAATGCACCATGAGCCTTTCACTCCTGTTTGTTTTGCAGATCTGCCCGTAACATTAGTGACTCCCAAGAATGGTGTGGGATATCCAGAAAAGAATTATACAACTCAGGGTAAGTGGATAGCAAAACAAAGCTAAGAATGAGATTAGGGACCCAAACTGGCCACTAAGTGGTCAGTATCTTCAGCCTCAAAATCAGAGTTCTGCCTTTTGGCTGCAAATTGTATTAATGGCTGTTCTCAAGGGACCTAGATGATTCATGGTCACTCTTAAAAAGACTATAAGTGTTTGGGGTTTTTTTTGGGGGGGAAGCTTTCATAGTTGGAGCACACAGCGTTGTTACGGTGTTCCTGAACAACAGCCCGTTTAGATCTTTTCTTTGAGCGTCAAAGCTGGAAGAGCAGAAAAACGTTAGTGTGCGACTCAGGCAGATCTTCTGTATCTCCTCTAACTTTGCAGTGCTGTGGTAGGTTTAAACATGTTCCTAATACAACCGAAGAGAATCCTTGAATGAAAAGCTGAGACTTTTTATTTCCTGAGGCGTAGCGCAACTATTCTGCCCAGCACACAGCCTCAGTTCCCCTCAGCATTAGGAGACTTTGCTTATTGCCTTTATGGCCACGGTCTCTTGGTGAGATGTGTGCGCAGTAGGTCTGGCTGGCTCCCACAGACATCCCTGGGGACGAGCGGGGACAACTCTGTGTGCCCACAACCAGGCTGGCTGCTGTTGCCCTCGGGGAAGTGGTCAGTGCCACGTAACTGCTGCTGCTGTGACCTGGGAGGGCTTCTCTGTTTGAAAGTCTTCTGCTGTATTGCTCTAGATTTCCAGAGGACTCACCTGTCCCTGTACCTGGTCATCCCGATTGCTGTGGTTTGCGGTGCTGTGGTTTTCCTTGTCATCTTTCTTATCATTTGCATTAGAAAGCCCAAAGATGGTGAGTGGAATGTTCTGGAAACCTTGAATGTGCTGTGCATGGCCAACTTGGGTTTAGCTTTGAGGGCTTTTGGGGCTGGGGCTGGTACTGTGCGCGCAGCTACCTGTAGCAGGTCTGGCACCTGCATTGTACAGGCACTCGATCAAAATGTGTATGGGTCAAAATAGGTGGTGGAAGGTCGAAAGAGACAGAGAAACCTCCATCTCCTCAGGGAAAACCAGTCGCAGCAGTCGGGGAGGACCTGCCGGGTGCTCCCCTGCTGCCTGTTGATCAGATCTTTTAAGGTATCTGGTAGCAAGTTAATCTTGTCCTGCTAATTTAAAATACCAGTTTGCACCAGCTGCTGTTTGATATTTCCCTTAGTAAGAACCTGGAGGAAAAGGGGTCATCGTTAATTCTCCCTATTCAATAGGAATTCATTTCTTTTCTAGTCTTCAGACGTAGGATATATTTAGTGAATGCTTCTGTCTTTTCTGCACTAATACTAGAAAACTGCCCAAATGCTTTCTTCGAGTCCCCATTCTCACAAGTAGCACTCAGCAGTGTACAGAGAATATATTGGGGGTTTGGTTTGGTTTTTTTAATACTGATTGCCATAGTTTTCTCCTTGTCCCTTTCTTTAATTACCTTTCTACAACTCCACCATACCAATTAATAATTATCATTACCAAATATGCTTTTTTCTTTTCTTTTCTTTTAAAGGAATCCAGAATAACCTCTTTCTAAATTGTACTTTATTGAACTTCTAATGAATAGGAAAATTGTGGGAACTGGGAACTTCTAGTTTCTAAACTCAACTTTGCCTTTGACCTTGGGCCAATTATTTTGACCAGTTGTGCTACAGCTGGGATATGGGTTGTTTTTATTTTCTTGGACTGAGTTCTGGGAATAGGAGTCATCACCCACCTAACATAATCTCCAAGGTTCCTATTTTTATTCTGTCTTCAGAGGTCGCTTTCTTATATCAAAAAGAGACATCGTAGAAATTCTTTTTTGAGAATATAAATGCAAATTTTTGACACAAATTTCTGATTATTCTTTTTCAGCTCAAGTCTATGAAGTAAAATTGTGAGTATAGCCTTTTATCTAACGTATTGGGGAGTCTTTGGGGCCAGTAACAGAGCAGAAAAAAAAACCAACGGTGCTACTTAGCTGCCAAGATTAAAAGCCTCTTAAGCGGTATGGATGAAGAGGTTCAAAGTTAGCTCAGTAGAACTTTGTACTGATGATCTGTGGGTTTTCCACATCAACACATAATGCAGGAAGAAAGATCTTTTCCTTTGCAATACTGGAATCATAAAAAAGAGCAAGAGTTCTTCATTAATGTCTCAGCCCGATGAAACCTATTGAAGATCATTGCCAAGGATAAATTCCCAGTGTTTTTTCAAATGCAAAGAACAGGAATTCCCCTTCTAGAGAGCTAAGTCTCCAGACTTAGCACAGATTAGACTCTGATTTATCCCCAAAATATCCTTGGCTGAACTTGCCTCTTTTAATCATAGCTGTGGCAGGAAGTTATAACTATTTCTAAACTCAGGTTTCAGCATCCTGCTCTACTTGTAACCTATGCAAGCCATACTGAAAAGCCTAATAATCCAGTCAACACGTACAAGGAGAATGACCTATCTAGGTATTAATTAAGGTGCTGATGACTTGAGTGCCATGGTAGAGCATGCCAACAGAGTTTTTCCAGGTGCTGTGCTTCCCAAGCAGTTTATAAAGCAGTGTGCTCAAGTAGTAGTTGAACCCTGAGCAACTGAATGAGTGGCATGATGGCATTTCTCCTCTGAGGATTTACCTTCATGTTAAAGATATTAGATATCATAAGCCACATGGTGGATGCAGGCTGCGTTCAGTTCACGATTTGCCATTCCTCCACCACTTTTTTTAATATATATATATATATATAATGTATGTATGTGTATACACATATGTTTATCTTGCAAAGAGCAGTTGTCTGGTTGTGCCATTCCAAGAAATTATGGGAATCCTTGTGTTGCTGACATACTTTTTGCTGCCTCTGTAACTCTCCCTGGATTGGAGGCAATGCTGCTATAATGTCCGAGGTTCTCCTGCCACCTGGAAGCAAAGGATAAGATTCTCTCCTTCAGAATACTGTCATAATCCAATGGCCCAGGTTTACATGGGTTTGAATCAGACTACAGTCTTGCTTAAAATCTTGGTGGTTGGGAGATTCTTTGTCTGCTCTGGTTGCAGCTCTTCTTTCATATTGTGTTTTGATTTCAGACATAACTCGAGAGCAGCAGCTTCAAGGCATGAAAGTATGGATCATTATGAGGAACCCATCTCCTCCACTGAAAACAACTATGTGACAGAGTTCATGAAGAACAAAGGATCTGAAGAAACAAATACGAAAAAGAATGAATATGACTGTGTTGGTCACACCCAGGAATCTGAATATGAAGTAGGGGACACTGTGTGACAACCAACAGTGCTCTACAGATAGCAGTCCTGAAGAGTCCTTTCATCCAGGCAAAACTCATCTTCCTATTTACCTTTGCCTCTGAAAAATAAGTTGGACAAGCAGTTTTTGCTCCTCCATGATTTGTGGAGCCTTAACAATCTCTGCAGGGAAAATGCAAACCTCTTTAGGAACTTCAGTTACAGACTGCAGTATAGATCTTCTGATTTTGCTTTTCTTGGTTTCCTTTCACCACCTCTGTAGAAGAAAGCCTGGGTGTGCAGATCCCAGGCCGAGAGCACTGTAATAAGTGTGCTGTTTTATGTGACCAAAAGGATCTGCGTTCACAGCCTTCGTGTGGTGGGAGTGGAACCAGCACCAAGGGCTGCTCAACATCCCCGTCATCCTTGGGTAAGGTGGCCTGGGAACAAGCGTTTCTCCTCCCATCCACCTGAAGTGCTGCACAGGTGGTGGAATGTCCTTTTAAATATGAGAGCGCCCTTAAAGAAACACTGATTAAAGCGGGGATAAAACCAAGAACATTACCACACTAGGAGCAGCAGTTCGAAGAGAAGAAACGTCCCACGCAGCCATTGTGCTGCACTCAATAAGCCTTCCTGCAGCACTCGCAGTAAGATGCAGACACACTTTCTACAGTTCTGGTGCTGGATGGCTTGGGCGATTCTGATACTGCAACAAGGCACATCCTTTCCGAGTTCACCTTCTCTATTCTCTCTTTCAATGCATGTTTAACACTTGCAAGAAATTAGGTACTTTTCCGTACGTTTGCACATAGGAGTGTTTACACATGCCTAAATTATTTTGATATGAACATTTTTGCACGACCAGTTCATCTTTAAAACACCAGCAAGCCCTCACAATTACAGCTCCTCTGTAGATACTCATGAAGTGCTTTCCTCCATGCTTAGAAGGCCTGAAGGGTAAATTGGGAGCTGAGAAGCCTTGTAATTCATAATTTCTACTACCTTGAGTAAATCTAAACCATGGATACTACAGAGTTATAGAAGAACCTTTTTATAATGTATGATAGGGCAATGCCATGTCCAATTAAAAGCCACGCGGACGTAAGTAAAACAAAATGAGTGACGTGAGGGGGATATTGGTGACACAGATACAGGAGTAGTGGGCCCCCAGATTTGCTGTTTGCACTCAGGAAAGACCCGCATCTGCAGTTCTCTGCAAGGATCAGCTCAAAATTCACCACCATTCAAAAAGAGCATTAGGTGCTACTAGGAAAGGCATTACAATGCAAGAGAAAACACGATTCCGATACTGTAAAAACCCATGGAATGCTTCCACCTCACATGTGTGTGCAGGCCTTTCATCTCGAAAGGGTTTAACAGAGCTAGAAAAGTTACTGAGAATGATAATAAACGATGATTACCCATGAAACCAGTTCTGTGCAAATGTATTTTACTTTCTCATCTTGGAAAAAAAAAGAGAAGAATGAGGCAAAATGACCAAAGTGTGCTCTTCATGACCAGTGTGGAGAGACGAATAGACACTATTTGTTTACAGTTTCTCTGAAGAGAAAAGGAAGCAGACATTAGCTAAAATTTTCTGGCAGCACTTTTAAAGGGAGAGGAAAAATTATTTATGCAATACAGAAGTAAGCGTGGAACGCAATGCTACTCATCCAGTGCTATGAAAACCCAAAGTATGCAAAAGTTCAATGAGAAACTAGGGGAATGAGTGTTCTAAAAGTTCATCAAACTCCAGAAACCGCCAGGCACATTTTACACAGGTATCTAGCAGTGACCTTATGCTTTCTCCCTGAATTTCCTGTACCACAATTTTTATTTCTCTTTGTTAAGAATGTACTTAAAAATCAAGGGCTGGGTTACCTGGATTTCAAAATGGAAAGGGAACAAACAGCAGCTTTTGGTGGTGGTGATGTCTTGGAAAAAGTTGTCAACCTGTCCGTGCAGCTTCTTGCGAATGTTCGGAAGCAAATGAAAATCATTAAACTTCAGGACTGCGAATTTAGTAGATTTTGTTATACTTTATTTTGTCTATAAAGGTGAGCGTGCGTGAATGTCTGTGTGTGCCCAGGAACTGCATTCCCAGGAGCATGTTAAGTCCCTCTACTTGAAAGCAGAGGAATGATTGTGAATATGCTGGAGTTTTTGGGTATGGATTGAATGTGGTGTCAGCGATGTTTGTAGACCATAGTCAGACACAGTTCAGGGAACAGAAGATGCAAGAGTTGCGGCTAGTCCAATTTGAGGTTCAGAGCTAATGAAACGAGACATTTAGGATGTGAAATAAAATGAGTTCTATTATGAAGAGTGTAAAAAGCCAGTGTAGCCTGACCGTCTTTCTTCCTAAGCAGGAAGGTGAGTAGGGGAGGAAAACTGTTGCAATAGTATTGCAAGGCACACAGTTATCACCGAAAGGGTTTTCCAGAGGACAACAGAAAAATCATGACTGGATAATGCGTTAATGTGATGACAAATCGACAGTGTTGAAATTTTCTGGGAAACTGTCATGTTTTCTTAATCTTTCAATTCTAGATGAGGTTGCAGTTTTTGGAGCCCTGGAGTAATGTTCTCATTCTTTAACAAGGGGATTTTTAAAAAGTGTGTGTTTGAATGAGTTTTGTAGGGAGGGAGTGAGAAGGGAATGTTACTGGAAAGCAGCCCACCCGTCTGAGCTCCATCCCAGAAACAATCTCATTGCAATGGGAATATGGGGCTTCAGTGCTGCATGGAGCAACTGGGAAGCAGAGGTACCCCAAAGTCAAGCGACAGGGTGAACATCTGAGCATGGACATCACACATGCTGCATGGAGAATGAGGAGAAAAGAGCTTGTGCTTTCTGTAAGTGGTGCGATGGGTTCAGCCCTCCAGACCTGTAGCCTTGGCTCTTCAGGAGAGAGCTGAGCTCTGTATGAACAATAGAAGGGCAATGCAACTGGCACCATGAGCTCTTGTTTCCCCAGCTGTATTTCCACCACTGATGGTCTTGACCTAGGTGGGAAAGACCCTCTGTGCCGTGCTAGGTTGAGGCAGTTATTTTAAGCAACGTCGCCCCCGCTATCAGCTCTCTCAGAATTTAGCTTGCTTTTCCGTCTCCTTTCATCCTTTTCAAAGAGAAATTGTGGATTTTGCACTAGATGATGAAAGGCCCCTAAAAGTTTTGGGGAAGCTGAAGTGCCACCAGTCAGACAGAAGCACACAGTGTGTCAGTAAGGGCACTGGGTTTGCAAGGTGATTTTTCTCAGGTGGGAGCGTTGCAATGCTCGATAGACTCAGAGTACCTCAACGTGGCTGCCATGGCTACCCAAACGGGGATTTGGCTGCCCAAGGTGACTTGCACTGCTGTTCATCTGAGGTGCTGAGATGTGGTGGGATGCGTGACCAGCTCAAGAAGATGACCACACTAAGGCAAGCAGTGACAGAAGTATGGAGACAAAGGGCTTCCCAAGGAAGGGCAGGCTGGTCACAATGCGGTCTGAGCATATCAAGAACTCTCACAGTTGACGCTCTACGGTTGACATCTGTCAGGTATCCCACAGCTGTGCCA
The DNA here is from genome assembly GCA_013398915.1 of Dromas ardeola. NCBI lineage: Eukaryota > Metazoa > Chordata > Aves > Charadriiformes > Dromadidae > Dromas > Dromas ardeola. The sequence continues at coordinate 275,348 of VYZM01021751.1, forward strand.
CAAAATCAAAAAACAATTCCATTCCGGTTGCATTGCAAAGCCACAGGCAACGTAGCTGTACAAACATGGATAAATAGCAGTTTTATACTGGCTGGACAACCATGACCAGGAGCTGGTGATGTTAAACAAAACCGTTTTAAGGCAAGCTTATGAAACTGAAAAGACAACCATGAACTAGGTTCTCTGTGTGTTTTGTGTCTGCATGAGCTGTTGGGCAGTTGAACCATGCAGGAGAGGGATTGGATCCTAATTCAGTGTGGGATATCTCTGGGAAAAAGGGCAGTTGCTGTGCATCTTGTGCAGCACGTGGATGGCGTAGAGCAGCATGCCAGGGAGACAAGCTGAGGTTAAGGCAGATCTTCCCAGACCAGCACTTGTGTTTACCAAAACCAGAGCTCAACCAGCCTTCACGAAGCCACTAAAGGAGGAACTGGGAAGCTTGCAAAGAGCAACGCTGTGATAGAAGTGAAGCTACAAAAAACATCGGTAGCTAGCGCATGTGATAACTGCAGGTAAAGTTAAAAATCTGTATTGCTCTAATAGCTGAATTTGTGAAGCCCATTTGTGGCACCAAGTAGGAAATGAATACTCAGATGTCATCATATATATGGGTCTTCCTTAGCGCTAGGAAGTATTTACAAGGATTTGGCTGAGATAATGGGTAATCCAGAACTCATGTCATTGACCTGGGAATTCCTGCGAAGGGAAGTTAATTCTCAGAAAGAGCACTTGTACATCACATTTCTGTCACACATACCTTGAAGGAGATGCTCATTTTCACTAAGATTCCATTTCTTTAGGTGGAACAAAGGTCATGTTTTCATGACTGTCTGTAGGCTTGTTTGGCATATGTGAGAGAATTGTGGTGTACATGACTGCAGAGGCTCATATAATTACCTTCTGTAGGACATCCAAAAAGTACTTAGAAAATCACAGCCTGTTCAGTCAGATCTGTGAGTTGGCTATGGTTGGACCAAATAAGAATATCTCGAGTCTTGCAGTGAAGATTGCCTTCTTCTCTGAGTGCGGATGGTTCAAAAAGAGCACTTTGAGACCTTTCTTCTTCAGGTACCTACTTTTTGGTCCTTTGCTCAAAGCTCAGTACTGAATTTCACCCCCTCGCAGGCTAAAAATTGTATTTCATCACCAGGAAAATTGTAGCGAATTTCTCTATCCTCTGGCAGCCTATGCAGAAACGTGAGTGTAAGATGCAGGCTCAGCGGAGCTGGTCCCTATGAGTAGGGTCTGAGGGCCCATCTGCACATTTCTGGGGAAGCAGGGACTTTACTGTGCCACCTCTAATTAGGCTGAGATGAAGCAGTAGAAATTGCAGAACAAAGAGTCATACTGGTCGCTTTGCCTGAGCTGTGATACTTGAAGAAACGATGCTTGAAAGCATGTCGTGTCTGGTATGTGGAAGGAAGGGAGGTGCCTGCGGGGGGAAAGGCTTCAGGGTGCCTCACCCGCCTGGTACTGCAAGGCAGAAAGCAATGGATTCAATCCAAAGCAGGGACACTGAAATAAATATATTTCATTATAATAAAACAGGTAACTAGCAATAATGTCTGAGAGACAGGCTTTTTCTTCATGTGTTCAGATACAAAACTATGAGGAGTCCCTCTGGTAAGAAAGAAATGGGCTGAACTATGTGACTCAGGGGGGAGAAAAGCAGCAGCCACATCCCTGTCTCAGGGAGAGAAAGATGTCATGTACATCATGTTTGGGGAACTACAGTTCTTCATCTTTGTTTTAGCTAAACAGTCATTTTTTTACCCTGTACAATTACAGCTTCAGGAAGTCTTGCATGTCCGGTTCAGAAAGTAGTCATGTCAGCAGTTTTAGCTTGGGTTTTCAGCTTGTTCCAGGGCATGTTCCCCAAAATCCAGCTTCATTTAAAGTCTTTTGCATAGATAGTTTGCTGGGACAAGCTTCTATCACCAGTCATGGGCCAGGGAGTGCAAAAGGTTGGTTTTAAATTATCTCTCTGAAAACGGACTTATACTCATTCTTTCAGTGACATTGCTTGGATTTCAACAAGTGCTTTTTCATTTGTTTCTTTGTTTGCTTTTAGGCAGGACTGAAACATAGCTAACGGCTTCTTGGAGGCAGAGTGGGCAGGTGGGGTACAGGCAGCATGAACTAGTCCCACACTGGTACCTTCAGCAAAGAAGTCAAGAAGAAAAGGCAGCAAAAGTCAAGTTTCCACCGCTGCCTCTTGCTCAAAGATACTATTCTCCTGGTGCAGTTGTTAAAACTATGTGCTTAAGGCACGTCTACTGAATAAATGCCAAAAAGTTGCTGTAGCGAATGATTAAAAGCCTGTAACAGAATTCACTAGGTCAGTAGATTTGCTTTTATACATGTTTCTTACCTTCTGTAATTCCTTCTCCTTTTGGTAATAATTAGCAGGCACATATTAATCCTGTGCATAACACCTATTGATAACTGTTGGATGTACATTTAAAGGTACCCCTCCAGAGCGTACCCAGAATGTCTCCTGGATTAAAGTCCCTCTGCCGCCAGTCATAAGTCACCTCCTTAGGAAACACTGTGTGCGCCTGCAGAGCGTGAAACATGATGACTTTTGCCCATGAACCAGACTATTGCAGCAGAAATGTGTCCCAAGATAGTCTGTGATGCTGTGAAACTGAGAGCACCAGGCAGTGACCATCTGATCATCGGCAGATGGTAAAAGCTTGTGTAACATTAAATGCGGATGACTGTAGCTTCTTAACCTTTCCTTTCCCCATGCACCTTCTCCGTGGCCCTGGGAGGTATAACTGCATCTGTAGCTGCACTGCAAGAGGACACAGGTTCTGGGCAGGTGGTAGAAAATGGAGCTTTTTGCAGGGAAATTCCTAATGTAGTAAAGAGCAGGATGTTGGGGTTTTAATACTTCTCCTCTGTACGTTTTCTGTTAAAACAGAAAAAAAGCAGTAAAAGTGGCACCTGGTTTAAAAGGCTCAGACTGTTTGGCAAAGAAACTAGGGCTGGTTGCCTTCCTCACTGAGGTCACAGCCTGACCTATTCAGAAGGTGAAGGGGGTTGCCCTCAGAGAGTCTGTTGCTGCAGAAGTTGGTACGTATGTGTGTTGGAAGAGCTGAGTACCATCAGCGGGAGAAGACACTAAGGAAATGGAATTGAGCATCAACAGGTTGGTCTCTGCCTCCTGCTCCTGCATGGTGGTAGGTGAGATGGTGCACTCGGACCTGCGCTTTTTCATTTCTGGATGCCTCTGAGAGATGCTGAGCACTCTGATGAGCAAATTCATCACACACAAGTCAGAAGGAACTGAATTCATGCTTCACAAGCACCTCAAGTTTGCTTTCCCTTACTACCGAGTGTTTGACTACGTAGTCATCATAAAGCAAATGTGGAAGAAAGAAAAAAAAAAAGGAAATAAAGAAACACACAATTATGAAGAATAATAATAAAGAGCACTAGCCAGAAAAGTCAAGAGAATGGTACAAGAAGCGAGTGGGGACAGGGGAATATGAAATGGAACTGGAAAGATCCTTGTAGTCTTTGTCCATCCTTTACCCTTCACCTAAGTCAGCAGTGAAATGGACTCGTGATATTTCAGAAAGAGGATCCTAGATGACAAAGGACAGAAGAAAGGGAAGTGTTCATCACTCGCATTCTGGTCCCAGGAGTGTGGGGGTCTCTCACAAAGTGCAGGGAAAGGAGGACGGACCTGCAGTTCTGGGAGAATGGGAGAAGTTGTGCGGATAGTGGTGTTTGTGATGGCTTTCATCAGCTGCAATGGTGAGTAAATGCTTCAATGTATAAGAACAAAAATCAGAGTACTAAGGGGGTAGGGAAAATCTTTTGAATTATAGTGCCTTAATTTTTAAAAACTATCAAGTGTGGGAAGTCTTTAGTTTGTTGTATGAAAAATAGAGCCTGAGAATTCACAAGAGCCTCCTTTGGTATCAGATACGACAAGGTGCTTTTAAGAGCGGAGCAAACAGGGCAATATTGGGCAAAAAGGTCAGCTCGCATGCCCCAAAGCAAGAACAAAACAGAATTGTTCAGGGCCCTTGGAAAGGACCTGCTCTGGTGTGTTAGCTTCCAAAACAGTCTTTGTGATGCTGGAACATGCATTCTTCTGGAATTTATTATGCATCACCGATGTTCTACTAGCATGGTCCTGGGGAGAAGAGCTGTGAGACTAGGTGCGGGCACACACGATTCCCCTTGGTTTCTCCCGATCTGCTGAGTCTCGAGGTGCATTAGGGGAGGCGATACTGGAATCTGCTTCAATTTATATGTCCATGAAGCGTATGTGCCACTCCTAGGGCACATATGACACTGACACCAGCACAGGAAGGTTTTGGAAAATGGGAGAACGGTGCTTTATCAAGTTGTATACAGAAGCACAGCATTGCTACTGACATTTAGAAAAATGAGTTGAAGTATGTTCCCCATTTCAACATAAAAAAACAGGTTTGCAGATTTCTGGGATCTGCCTCTCGAGCAACCTATTGTGAGTGAATGCAGCTGAACATAACCAGTGCCTTTCTGGGAAGGAGGGGAAAAGGGGAGCGGGATAAGGGGGTATGGGTAGAGGTGAGCCAAGTCCAGCTAAATTCAGGTAATTTGCCACTTACCAGAGGTGCTTCCCAGAGGAGCGGTGGTCTCAGTGAGCAGACAGATGGAGAGATTGGGAAAATGAGCCAGGTACCACAAAACCCGCCTCCTCTTCTCCTGTCCCTGCTTGAGTGCTTGGCAGGTTGCTTATCTGGTTGGAGCAGGTATGATCCAAGAAATCAAGGTCAGATCTGAAGTTCTCTAAGGCTAAAGCAAAAAGATTGGGTTTTGTCCACTGTTCCTGTTCCAGGTCCAGTACTTCAGAGCAGATCCCTAAAGGCTCCTGCCTGTGTGGCACTTCCATGACACCAGGACAGCTGGTGCTGGCAGGCTAGGAAGGAAGATGCTCAATTGTTTTAGAAAATGGGCCAGAATATGGGTTCATCTTTTTTTTCCATTATCATGCATTATAGATACTAGAAGTCTCTCTGATCAGCCTTCTAATCTCTAATGTAGCCCTTCAGGTTTTTGCCTGGTCCAGCTCTGTCTCCCTGCGGTGGGAGAATTCACGTTGTTTGTCTGGAAGACCACATACCCAGTCTAAGAATTGTCACTGGGAGGAAATACTTCTTTTAAAAATGCTGTCTCGGGGATTTCTATTTTGCTGAGTTTCTCCCATTCCTTCCAATCAGCTCTCCTTTGGAGTCATCCCTGCTAATGCTGAAATTGGCCATATACCTGTATATGCCTATGTAGATATGTACATATATGCAGCTGCTCCGCAAGAAATCAGTGGATGTTGGCAGCTATTTCAGGCACACGGCAATGCAAAACAATATGGGAGAGATGTTTAAACAAAATTGTGTCCAGATGAATGCGCTGGATGGCAAACATACTTGAATTTGAGTGCACCAAATGCCTTGAGGGTATTTCTGAGCAGTTTTCTAAAGAAGCTTCCACCCTTCTTAGATTTTCTTGGTGGGAGTCTGTGAAAAGAGGAAGAAGAGAAATGGAAAGCCTTTAAAAACTGACATATCGAGGAGCTGCATTTGACTGGGATGTGAGATTTGAAGAATGGAGCTGTGCCTGCCCTCTCAAAGTCATCTGGTAAAGGAAAACCAAAGCTCCATGTCAGAAACAAGCTTCCCCTATGCTCAGCCCCAGCAGTCCCCTCGAATGTCCCCATGGACACAGATCCACAGATGGTGCGCCAGGGGAGTTGCATAAAAAAATAGTGACGTTAATGAATGCAAACGTGTTGCATTCATTGCTAATTGCAGTGGAGCAGTAAACTTACTTTGGTCATCCTTCCTCCCATGTAGAAGGTAGAAGTCAACACTGCAAGTGGTGTCAGAGCATCCCACGTCAGTGGTGGGGAGGCCGCTGCTTTTTGACTCATCATGTGCAAGTGTAAGCAGAAAGCCCGGCAGCAGAAGTAGGGTGTAAAGGCTACACCCTTCTGTAAAGGAGCAGGAATCAGAGATGCACCTTAAGGTCTTGTGAAGATTGTAGCTGTGATGCTGCCAGCGGGAGCAGGATTTGTGCTTCTCTGTACCGAGAAGGAATTGAGAACTGGCAAGTGTCCAGAGAGAAGCAATAAAAATAGCCATGAGGTCAGAGTAACTGTTCACTTCCCTGTGCTCAGTGAGGTGGGGACAGGCCCTGGTTTAGCTGGCTGTGGTCTACAGCCCATCTAAGATGTGGCCACACGCTGGCTTCCACCGCCTAGTGATTCACATCTGTCCTAAGGATGTTCTCCTCTTCTGCTGCATTCTTATTTCTTCCCTTCAACTATTGTTCCCTGCAGCCCTCCTGGATCTGTCTGGTGTCCACCAGGTCAAAGGCACATGGATGGGATCCACCACTTTACCATGTACCTACACACCCTCAGTAGGTTTCACACAGGAAACGCTCAGCTGGAGCATGGAGCGAGACTATAGCACCTCTACTATCTTTCGGAGGGATGATTCTGGTGACCACGTCTTGTTGTCTCGGTTCCGAGATCGGGTCAGCGTCCCAAAGCACAGCCCAGGGGATGCCTCACTCCTAATTGAGAACCTTGAAATCCCCGACAGTGGACACTACACCTGTCAAGTCATCTGGAGGTCGAAAAATAACAGCTTGATAACAAAGGAGTTGACCACTATTGTTAAAGTTGTCAAAGGTAAATCCAGCAATGAAGCTCTGCTCTTGTGTGGCCAGTCTAATCCACACAGCATGTAAAAGAAGCAGCTGGTGGGAATAGTCTTTCACACCGTAGCGTCTACCCGCATCCAGGCTGGGTGTTGAGGCATCCTCCTCCCTTGCTGTGTTAGCCCTTCTTCTCCACTCGTGGAGGTATAGGGATGGACTGGGGAAGGGGGGATCAGTTAGGATACATCCCAGCCTGGATCTACCGATGGGCCACTTGAACCTGTGGTGCTTAAGTTAACATCCAGACCTGGTTTTGGTTTTGTGCGGGTAGCCAGTATCTCCGTGGTTCTTGTAGCAAGTAGGACAACAAGTGGGTGTTGTACTATCCAAATCTGCCTTCTCCCCTTCCCGAGCATCCTCAGCGTGTGCTGGAAAGAACTGGCTTTCTGCAAGAGGGACACCCGCTCAACAGAGAGGGACTTGTGTGATATGGCAGTAGCAACGGTGGCATAGCTGGTGTAAACCTGGCTTTAGGCACAGGTGAACTGAGCTGAACCTGTGCAGAGTGGTGATGTGAGAGCGGTGCCCCTCTTCCCCCTGGGAAAGCACTGAAAGCCAGAGCAAGACCTGCCATGGAGGTGGGGGGGGGGGGGAAT
>VYZM01021751.1:285687-309457 GCA_013398915.1 Dromas ardeola
TTCCCCCTATTCCTCCTCATTCCCCACCATTACCCCCAACCCCATCATCCCCCAGCCCTGCGCCCACCCCCAGCTGGTCCCTTCTAGGAAAAAGCAGGGTGGGAGGGTTATTCCTGGAGGTAGGAATACCTGGGGGCAGCTGGGCTTGTTTTTTTTTTCTGCGGCACATTAATCATAAAATATGATGCACATCTTTAATTCTTCTATTTTTTCCAGAACCTGTCTATGAAGTTGCTTTGTGAGTACAATTTTTCACCTGGGACATTAAGAAGACTTTGAAGGCATCATACTGATGTCTGGTTACAAAAAGCCTCTTCGCTAAATGAAAATCCAAAGATTTCTTTGACTTGCAGGGGGAGGATCTGAATACCTTGGCAGTCCATTTAGTTAGCAGCATGAGGATATTAATATTTTAGTCCAGGATATAGGAAGAGTCTGTTCTTTAATAACGTTAGAATGAGATAAAGATATTCTGGGTCCTTCACTCTGCCTTGCAGATGGGAAAAATGTGCTCTGTAGTAAATTCCTACCATTATTTCACAAAGCAAAGGACAGGAATTCTCAGCTCTTCCCTTGAGATAAGTTCCTTCCATACACGTCTTTCTCTTTAGGAAACACGTCCCAGTGCTTATCCAAGTATTATTTTGTGCAATTCCTATTTGCTTACAATTATACAAACATACATTCTGCCCTGTCCAAACCTCAACCTTTGATCCCTTCATACTACTTTCCTATGCAGAGACATACCTCTCGCCTTCTGTAGCCTCACACATTGCCATTTTCCTCAGTTATTACTGGTAGTTACTTTCTAAAGGCTAGACTGTTCTGGTAACTCTTTTGAGTATAATATGATAATGCCATGAGAGTTTATGGTACCATTGTTAACTGTTTATTGCTTTTTTTTATGTGTGTAATTCTTCTTATGTTACTTTCTAGTGTCTTTCAGAGCCTTCCAGGACCTCCCTAGATTAATATAAATTTTGCTGTTCCACAGATTATGTGGTAGATCTTGCCTTTGACTAAGATGTAAATCCAGTTACTTCTGATTTAGTCGTTGTTCTCACTGATGTCTCTCTGTTGTTTCAGCTGTAGCACTGCAGATGTCACGAGGTTGGAGACTGACATGGAAGTCCCTGTTAAGTGTCTACAGGAGGCGACAAATTCTAAGACTGAAACATCCAATGACACTTTCACCGTGAAAGACAATGGCCATGGCAGCGTATGCATCAGGAAAAACCCTGAGTATGAGAACCTTGTGACTGCAATGGAATCAGAATTTGAAACAGAAAGAAATTACTAGAGTATCAGCTTTTTTCCACACGAGCAGCCATGCAGGGCTGCAGATAGTGAGTGGTAAGCTTCTTTACCAAAGGAAACTCTCCTTCCTCTCTGCCTTCTGCTCTCATAAATATACCAGTCTCACTGCTTTCTTTAACCCAGGGGAACTGCATAGCCTTCTTGGGCTTTGACAAATGAGGGCCTGCCCCTTGGTGCAGAAACCCTCAGCCAAGTGGTTATCCACCTACTTTTATAGAGCGAATAATTTCCGAGCAGCCTGAAGGACCAAGGTGAGGAAGAGATGATCTGAAGGGGTGGAAACACAGATGTCTTTAGCCTGAAAATCAAGGTGCAGCTGGGTGCGATGCTGCTAGCCAGTAACACCAGCAAGGTGTACTCTTATGTGCGTGTTCCCCTGCTGGGACATCCCAGACTGCGGGGAGCCAGGGGTTGTGCTGGAAATGGATGTCCTCTGGCTTTTACAGCTCAATGAATACTGTTTGGACATCCTGCTTGTCCTTGAGTATTTTGCTAGGGTGTGGTAAAGGGAACACAGAGGGGGATTGATGTCCCAGGAATGTCATTTTTGCTATCAGACTGGAACGCATTGACAGAGGAAGAGGGAATGTCCCTGTAGGTGATGAGCCTTTTAACTGCAACCCTCTGTTTTTCTCCTGGAAAAGCAAAATTTGTGTTGAAGCATTTTATTTTTACAGTGTGGGGGACAGAAGCATAATAAAATAGAGATAAATCTGAGGCATTTGGAATAATGATTGAGCAAGGGATCTCCCTGGACACAACAGAGTGACACTGATTCACTCTGTGGGACATGAGTCAATCTGTCTGATTACAACAGAGATATTAACGCTGATCTGTGTTATGGGGATGCTGTGAGTGCTTGTGTTTGTAAAATGCCTTGAAAAGTGCTTGATTAGTGCAACGTATTTTCTTTCCCAGGGCAAATACAAGAGGCTTCAAAGGATTTTGTTGCATATGAATTCTGACTTCCTTGGTATTTCACCATCCAGCGCCGTTATTTTTCTGTTCCCTGCTAATTTGTGCTTTTTGTCAGTCTTCTGATTTAATTCTGCAGAACAGGCAGGGGTACAGTCACGGCCACGGTTTGTCTTGAACATTTGACTTGGGTTTGCCTTTTGAAGAGGAGAGGACAGGAGGGGGCATCAAGGCAGCCCACACCATGCTCCTGGCATGACTAGACCTCACCACAGCTCCCAGAGCTTGTTGTCATGGTCCTGGTGCTGCCTCCACATGCAAAATAACCTGCAGCTGCCTACTACTGCAGTGAGAGCATGGTAAGACACAGTGCTCCAAACAGTGACGGCGTCAGGCCGGGGCCTGGAGATGACGGAAAACCCCTCATTTCAGTGAGCTGGTTGGAAGCATCAGTGCTTGAGCTGGGCACATTTACAGAATCACAGAATCACAGAATGGCAGGGGTTGGAAGGAGATCTGGAGATCATCTCGTCCAACCCCCTGCCAGAGCAGGGTCACCCAGAGCAGGTGGCACAGGAACGCGTCCAGGCGGGGTTGGAATGTCTCCAGAGATGGAGACTCCACCAACTCTCTGGGCAGCCTGTGCCAGGGCTCTGCCACCCTCACAGGAAAGAAGTTCCTCCTCATGTTTAGGTGGAACTTCCTATGTTCAAGTTTGTGCCAGTTACCTCTTGTCCTGTCACTGGGCACCACTGAAAAGAGCCTGGCCCCATCCTCCTGACACCCACCCTTTCAGTATTTATAAGTGTTGGTAAGATCTCTCAGTCTTCTTTTTTCCAGACTGAAGAGACACAAATCCCTCAGCCTTTCTTCATAAGAGAGGTGTTCCAGTCCCCTCATCATCTTGGTAGCCCTTTGCTGTCCCCTCTCCAGCAGTTCCCTGTCCTTCTTGAACCGGGGAGCCCAGAACTGGACACAGCACTCCAGATGTGGCCTCCCCAGGGCAGAGTAGAGGGGGAGGATGACCTCCCTCGACCTGCTGGCCACACTCTTCTTGATGCACCCCAGGATGCCATTGGCCTTCTTGGCCACAAGGGCCCATCGCTGGCTCATGGGCATCCTGTTGTCCCTCAGGACTCCCAGGTCTCTTTCCACCGAGCTGCTCTCCAGCAGGTCAGCCCCCAACCTGTACTGGTGCATGGGGTTATTCCTCCCCAGGTGCAGCACCCTACACTTGCCCTTATTGAATTTCATAAGGTTCCTCTCTGCCCAACTCTCTAGTCTGTCTAGGTCTCTCTGTGTGGTGGCACAGCCTTCTGGTGTCAGCCACCCCCCCCCAGTTTTGTGTCATCAGCAAACTTGCTGAACATGCACTCTATCCCTTCATCCAGGTCATTGGTGAATATATTGAACATATGAATATATGAATATATTTAGGGCTGAAGGTTTGCCAGGAGCAATGGGGGGTGCTTTGCAGACATGGGGGTGTGAGAAATGGGGTTCATCTCTGTTAGTGACACTGGAGATCCCATGGGGAAGAAATGCCTTGCTCAGCTGGAGCACGTCAGGGCTCAGAGAGAGGTGCTGACTCCCAGGGAGGATGCCTGAAGCTGAGGGAGCCCTCTGAAGGCAGGAGAAGGGAGGAAGCCCTGCAGATGTGTGCTCAAGAGGTTGGGGAGGGGAGGCGGGGGACATTATTTTCCTTCTCTTCTGGTGCTTGCAGGCTTTGGAGCTGTTTGGCCAGTGTCTCTTCTAGATCAGCCACACTTCCGCTGCTGACTGTTCTAAAATCACAAGATCATCTTAAAAATAAGAAGCCCACATACCCTACATTAGGTTTAAGACTCTTCTTGGAATGTGCGTTTTGGCTTCTTTTTTTTTGTCAGGTGTTTCCTGAGCTGCAAGGCTATGCTTTACATTTCCAAAGTCTTCCTCTCAAGCAGGAGGGCCGAACTGTACGGTCTGTAGTTCAAAACCCGTCACTTTCATTAACCCTGGATTTTGTGCCGTCTTAACGAGGAGCCCCCAGGCTGTGAGCCCCGTGCCAAGGGGGTTCAGGCTTTGCTGTGGGGTGGGCAGTCTGTCACTGCTGCTTAAACCCACTCCAGGGCATTCCTGGATCTCTGACAAAAAAAAAAATAAATCAGAAGAAAAGTTCCTTTTTACAAAAGCAGCAAGACTGCGTGTTTAGCTGTTCCTGCCTCCAACTAAAGTGTGTTTCCTGCAATACCCTCTGTTACTCAACAGCCTGGTTTGCTTCCTCATTGTTAACGGTTTGCATCTTACATGTGCTGCGGTGCTGCTGCAGTGCTCTACCCTCCCTGTCTGTCGGAGACCGCCAGGCAGCAGCCCTCTGTCCTACAGGCTTGGCAAGCAGACCAGGGGGGATGCCACCTGGCTTTAGCAAAGAAATTTGTCGGGAGAGTTACTAGCTTTTATTAAATCAGCCAGTGCAGCTGGGGGAGCATGGGGAAGCAAATGAGCTCTAGGTCACGCAAGCCCTCCTTCTTGGCACTGACCTGGACCCACACGGCTTTAGTCTCTGCCGCCATGGATCTTCCCTTCCCAGGTCAGCAGCCTAATGGCAGCTTCACCTGGCTTTTTATGGCCTGAGCGCTGGGAAGAAGAGCCTCACTTCTACCTTTAGTGCCCTAAATTACAATCACAGAATCACAGAATAGTAGGGTTGGAAGGCACCTCTGGAGATTATCTAGTCCAACCCCCTGCCAGACCAGGGTCACCCAGAGCAGGTGGCACAGGAACGCGTCCAGGCGGGGCTGGAATGTCTCCAGAGACGGAGACTCCACCACCTCTCTGGGCAGCCTGTGCCAGGGCTCTGCCACCCTCACAGGAAAGAAGTTCCTCCTCATGTTTGGGTGGAACTTCCTATGTTCAAGTTTGTGCCAGTTACCTCTTGTCCTGTCACTGGGCACCACTGAAAAGAGCCTGGCCCCATCCTCCTGACACCCACCCTTTTAAGTGTTTATAAGCATTGATAAGATCCCCCCTCAGTCGTCTTTTTTCCAGACTGAAGAGACCCAAATCCCTCAGCCTTTCTTCTTCTGGACTTGAGGTGGTTATCAGGCAAGATCAGAGAGAAAAGTCTCCTGCCCATATTATGGGGGTTTCATAACCACCGCAATGGGCAAGGCAGGTTGTGTTGCAGTGTCAGGCTGCCGCGCTTCCCGGGGGAGGCAGGGACCTGTCCTCGCAGGAGCTATGGCAGTGCCAGGCCCCACTCCAAGCACTGGTCTGTCATCTCTCAGACCTGGCCAGATCCCCCGTCCCAGCTGGAGAGGAGAGGAGCTGTGCCCTGACCAAGGGCAAGAAGTGGAAGGACCATTAGAAATGTGCGTGAGGGTCTCTCGTGGTTTGTACCTGGGGTGAGGTTCTTCATCCCACCCAGCAGTGTGCTTGCTGCAGCCAGCACATACACTCCCAGAAGGTGGCTTTGGAGACACCAGGCTGGAGCTGGAGGCAGCTGCTGGTGTCAGCAGTCTCAGAGATGGTGCTAAACAAAAGAAACGAGGGGAATGGGGAGCTGCGGCCGTGCTTACGCAGGGTAGAAATGTGTGGTGTGAGGTCAATGCCGTGTGGGAAGGGAACTGAAAACTTCTCAGCTTCCCCATCCTCACCTCAGCAGATCCAGGCCCAAAACACAGGACATGGAGCTCTCTTTTACCACCCCACCCCCCAAGTGCCATCCTCGTTAATTTTCAATTAGCCTAGTGTTTTATGCAAGATTTACTGCCATTATAACCTCCCAGCTCCAACTTTCCTCATTAACTATGTAACGCCACGATTTTTCCAACTTTTGATTCCTCCCAGCGCTGGTCCGCTCTGAGGAGGTCCGGGCAACTTCCTCAGAAGACCTGAAGCCTGGGAGAAGCTGCAGAGGAAGAAGGCAACAGGAGTTAAGGCAGGGGTAGCAGCAGACACTATGTATCTCATGTCATTACTGCCTCTAGTTTGGGCAGCAAAACGACTTTGGTCATAAGCAGCGGAGCAGTGGAAACACAAAAAGCCTCTCTCCACTGTGAGGTGGTTGTTTCTCCCTATACAGCGTGTGTGTGATTAATTTTTGTTTATATTTTTGGTATGTTTGGTAGTAAAACCTGTTGGAAACATCTTTTTTTTTTTCTGACAGTCACGGAGGGCTTTGCTGTGTTGTATCACCATCAAACAAAAGAACTTCTCCTTTCCTTGCGCTGGTCACTCACCCAGTGATGTGACCCATCTGCTGAGCGCCAGCTCTGCTCCAGCACAGAAGGGAAGCCTCAGCTTCCGCTCCGAAACTACGCCACCTCCAAAAAGCACACCATTTCTAGTGGCCAGCACAGTGTCATGAGATTTGCAGCTCCCCTTGCTTCCGAGCAACTGCAGTGGATGTACAACGGAGAGGGCCTGTGGGCTCTTACACTTGCCGGGTTTGCGATGGCCTTCAGAGCCCTTCTGAACCTGCCCTTCTTAGCAGGGAGAAGGGAGAGGAAGTCTCACAGAAATTTGTCCCACCGCAATTTGGTATTTGTTCTTGTAAGAGAGGAAGGGGTTAACTTTATTCCCCTTCCCCCCAGCCATCTAGAAGGAAGTAGGGGCTCGGGGAGCTATCTAAAAAGCAGAGGGGGAATCTCTACTGAAAGCAAAAACTGCAAATGCATGAGAAAACAATGATGAAGAGCATAAACGAACACTTGGCTAGCTGTGGTGGAGAAGAGTTTAGGCCTGTTGAAACCTTGAGGTCTGTGATGGCAGAAAGGATTGGGTGCACACACAGCTGCCTGCTACGTTAGGGATCCACTGGGGACAAAACAAACCGTAAAATAATAGACTTTGTTCTCTTTTGAAGCTGACCTCAGTGATAAAGATCAGGGTGATGTCTGTGAGTCATGAGTAGGTGCTTGAGAGAGACCACGGGAGTGTGAGTCATAAGGAGTAGGACCATGTTTGTCCAGCAGTGCACAATAAGCCCTACTGATAGGACCTATTTGAAAAGCAGAACACAATTTGCTTAGGCAATGACATACATTCATCTGTCCCAGCTTTGTACAAACTCCAACTTCTTCAAAATATGTAGCAAGAAATAGCTGCAACAAAAAACCCAAAAGCTTAGTATTGAAGTTTATCAATATTCTCAAATACTGCAAAATTTGCTGGTGATACTGTCCTAAAACAAGTCAGTAGGGTCTTGGGATTTTTCTTAGTTTGTGAGTTTTCAATGTTAGATTAGAGAGTTTGATTTGTCAAACTGGGCTGTGCGCTCCCCTTCCGTCATTCCCCTCACCCTGAGTTATCTCAAGCTGCAGATCTGATATGCTACAAGTCAGTTATTAAAAATGCTTACCAATCAGAAGATCTTCAAGTGGGATGATTTAGAGGGAATTGCTTTAGCTAGATAGCAGAAACACAAGGAAAGCGATAGGCAACCTTGCTGCAAGCGCTGACTAGGAATAACCATCCGAAAACAAGGAGCCTTCTCCAAACAAGGCTCCAAGGAGAAGCGGTGGACTCCATGGCCTAATTTAAAAACAGATTGAGCAAACATGCATTTTTCACTGGCTAATGGGCTAGAGGGAAGTTAATCAGCAGCCTCATTTGTTTGTACTCCAAATAAAAAAAGATTCTTACGTGTCCAAAGAAAAGATTTGGTATTATGGATAATGCCGCCCTTACCCGTGGTGTTGTGATTATAGTTGCCAGAGTTCTTGTTAATTGAGCAGGATTATTAACTAACAGCTGGCTAGTTAGTGCTGTGGAAAAGAACAGCATTGTCTTTGGCTGCACAGAATAAGAAGCCAGGGCCCAATTCTCTGCCTTCACAATGCAGAGGAATTGTACCAGCACCACTTCTGTACAGATTTGCCGTCGGGAGGAGTACCCCGATGGGCGCCTCCGAAACCAGGGTGGAAGAGAAACCTGGCAGCACAGGATCGGAGTCAAGCATTCAGTAACGATGGGATGGGTTGTTCAATACCTCGCCGGGTTTTTTGGAGAGAAGCGGAAAACGGGCAGGAAGGAGCCGGTGCCCTCGGTTTGCCGCCGCGTCGCTCAGCAAATGCCTCACTTGGGGTATTTGACAAACTGACACTCTGCACACTGAGTGTCGGACTCAGCTTGTCAAATACACGCAGTGCTGCACTGCAGCTCTCGGGGGGGGTCACCGAGGTCTTCGCTGGAGCGCCATCCTGGGCAAATGGAGAGGGAAAAGAAGGGCTGAAGCTGTTGTTAACTTCAGAAGCTTTTTCCAGTTAGCAAAAATCATCATTATCCCCCCCTGTACTTCCCCCCAGCAATGCTTTTCTTTGGGTGAGAGAGACCTACACGAGCAGATGCTGACTTCTGCTGAGGAAAATGTTCACTGTATGCAAAATGTTCGCTTAATGCAAAAGCTGAAGCTCCATGGAGCTGAAAATGATGCCGAGAGCTCAGACTAACTTTCTGCCTTAGCTATATGGCTACCTTGGTGGCTTGAAATATTGACAAAATGTCCATGCAAACACTCAGCCATGCCGTTTGGGTACAACATCATGAAGACCAATGTCTCTCTAGACACACAAAGTCTAGACAGAGACCCAGAGAACCTATTGCAGGGGAGCAATTTTGCACTGGACAGAGATAAGGGCATGATAATCTAACTGACTTTTCACAGCTTTCATGTTTAACCTGCTAAATTTAAACAAGTTGTTCGGGATTCTGACATTTAATTCCTTCTCTTTAGGTCCCTGTGGTAATTTTGCATTCAAGCAGTCACACATGCCAGAGTGTCCTTGTGTCATAAGGTACTTCATTTACGTGCCAAACTCTAGATATGTGAATATTTCAGTTGTAACCAGTCTGACAGATCCCAAAGAACATGGGATGGGGCCTCTGTATTTAACATCGGTTGGTGGGTCCATGCACGCCAAAGACAAAATTTCTACTGGCAGGAACAGGCTCAGGGTTTTACCGCTTATTGTACCACTGATAGCTAAAATATTTTTTTTTTTTTTTACCTAGACCCAAGATCGGAAGAGGCACCTCTTCAAGCCTGTCTGAAAAAGAGCTACAGCTCTGCCCCTGGGCATACATGTAGGGGTTCATCGTTGACTCTGTTGGAGGCAAGCTCAGCTGCCAAAGCCCAGTGCCAAAGTCCAGTGCCATTTGTGTTTGCTTTTGCAACAAAAAGCAGCCAGAGCAGCCTCTTGTCCCTGTAAACTCCAGTCCCCATCTCTGCCTGCCAGCAGGAGCTAAATGAAGACCAAACCGCCACATAGGGAAACAACGAACTTCAGGAATGAAGTGAAACTTTCTCTTCTGTTGTCAAACTAACCCCTTTCTGCTTCATTTCCAGCATGCAGAAAAAACCTATCTGGCAATAAATGGAGCTTTCCACCCCCATATGCTGACACAATCCAGCCTTTAAGGGTGAACATATCACACACACACTATTCCTTTGCACAAAGACCAAAAAATGCCATTAGTTCCCCTACTCTTTTAAGAAGAGTGTGTAATAAATGCAGAAATGCACCTAAAATTAAATAACAAAACATAAACAAGAGGAGATATTGCTAAGCATTACTGTGCTCTGGGTCCTCCTCAGATGTTGACCATTCAGAATTTAAGTCTAAAAGCAGGTTTGAAATTCTGATACTGTGCAACTCTCCCAGAAAAATTCATCACGGCTCCTAAACCACAGCCATTTGGCATGACACTATTTTAATGTCATTCATATTCTCTGCAGGCCAGGCCCAGCCATAGCCGAGTTTTAAGCATGGTGCTTTCAGCTTCCTTCCCAGTCCCCTCATTTTAATTTCACGTGACCGGCAGCACCCGTTTCTGAGAAAGCAGCTGCGCTATTTTTAGTATCAAAATGAAAAACTAAAAAGGATATGTTAACTATATGTTGGAAGGTAGACCGTTAAAGACACGAAAACAGAATTCAGCTGAGGTGTATTAACAAGCATCCTCCAGTGGGCAATTTATTAACCCTTTCTTTCTCTAACTTCTGGGACTCTAATTTATACAGATGATCATAGGATCCAATCTAATATTCCACACACCGAAATATACCTGGAAAGAGCAAGGGATTTTTTCATGTGAAAGCACAAGATCAAAAATGGTAACGTCAAATACATATTCTTTATACGTGCTCCGAAACCAGCTGAGAGTGAAATAAGATTTAACAGCATGGGAACAGCTACAGCTTTAGAGATAAAATCAGTTTCTAGACTGGGTTACTACAAAGGCTTTGCAATTCTTACATTCCCCCTGCCCTCCACATTAGGCCTTTGGTGAGATGTGGATAGTGACCAGTTCTTTGTTCTGGCTCCTAATTCAGAATGAATTTCAGCCACGGTAGATAAAAGAATTATGTTGCAATGGATAAAAGAAGCATGTGTATTTTACGAGCATTAGAAAACAGTGTTAATAAGCTGATTTAAGATCAGCCTAGCAAAAGGCATACTGGTTTAAGCACAATTAAAACTGATTCGTGTTACCTCTCTCAAGCTCTTGCACCGCTGCAGCGATGCTCTCTGCAGCACGAAGCAGCCAGGCACCGGCCGCGGGAAAGGGATGCCAAACTGTCTTCAGAGACCGGGGCCTTCCCTGCATTTTGTCACCCTTGTGCAAATGCTTTAATGTAGCCAAGGATCCGGGTTAACATTTCTTAATCCAAAATACTCTGATCTGTGGGTTTTAGCAACAGACCAGTCATAAAGACACCTGGGTCCTTGCCTCAAGTCTGTCTGTGCGGTTGGTCAAATTACTCTTCTTCCACACCAAGCTCTGCTGTACCATGAAAAGTAAAAGGTTTCTTAACAGGCTCTGAATTGTTTGCATGGTTGTTGCTGATGTTAATAAAGCAGGGATGTGCTCTCTCTGCCTGAAAACGATTTTCAGTGAGATTTAGACCCCACATACTAATGCGAGCACAGGGGTAAAAGAAAAATGAACCTGTCGTCCCCAAAAGGACTCTCAGCCATATCAAAATGTGATGGGGAGGCTGCACGAAGAAAGACCGAGCGGGGTCTTCAGCAGGTATCAGTGACCAGACTTCCCTCAACTCCAAAGCAGATTTTTAACAGTGGAAGATCTGGCCTTGAGTGGGAGAGAAAAAAAAGTAATAAACCAACAAAACCCAAGACAGCACTGCTTCTGCAATTGTAGCTTGAAATAATCCCCCACTGCGGCTTTCTGAGGGGAGAAACAGCCACTTGAAACGTTGCTGTCAATGACAGATAAGAGGAAGGTACACGGTGGAGATAATTCTATCAGCAGATAGGAATGGAGCTTGCTACCCCACCCCATAACGATAGTATCTGATCTGAATGGATTTGTCATTGTCAGAGCTTCTGGTAAGTGGGTATTTCCAAGAAAAAGCTCAGTGTTCTAAAACAGACTGAGCAAGCAACTGCATGCTCTGAGGGGAAAACAGAAAGAGTCCTTCTTCCTGCATTCTTCACTCAAGTCCCTTATCGAAGTCACAAAACCCTTTGGCTTTCCCCCTCCAAGCTGCATGTCATCGCCAAGGTATTTTTACAGGCCTGTCAGATTGCCCCACAACTGGTGATGAAAATAAGTGAAAAGTAGAATTATTGTATAAACTTGACTCTAAAGCTAATAACAGCGTGCATAGAAGTGTGGCTGTGTGGTTTTCACGTGCTGAGCAGCAGTGCCCCAAGATGCAGGCTGCAGCCATTTCAAGACCTACACTTATTATGCAGGATTTGAACTGGATTCAAGGCCACCTCTGTTTTCCACTTAGTGAAACCCAAATCACAGCCTAGACTGAAAGCAAGAATCCCCACAGATCTGTGGGCGAGAGGGTCTGCTGAAGCCCTGCCCATCAGTTGCCTTGGGGCATGTTTCTCTAGGAGCTGGAAGCCTTCGTTATAAAAAAGCCAACCTCAAATGAAGCTTTGCTTATGGCAGACTTCCACTGGATGCCGTCCTGCTCCTTATAGGATACCTTCCTGTTTTCCCAGCCCTGCAGCTGACACTGCTGGGAGCTTTGCCTGACAAGTGTTGGAATATTTGGCTCAGTAAGGTCGATCTCATCTATCAGGCAGGCTCCAGCAAAGCCTGGAGCTGCAGCCCAAAGGGCTTGCTTCATCGCAGGCAAGCCGCGCTTGTATACCCAAGCAGAGTTCTCTGTAGCACATCTGCTGACTTGGATGAGGTAGTCAACAATACAAAAACAGAGCAAGAGGCCAAATGGTGCAGCCAGTTAATTAATAACTGCTGCTCCTTAGCTGGTAAGTGCCAAACCAGCTCCGTGGCTGCCTGCTCTGCCGCAGGGAGCAACTCCAGGCTCAGGATGCTATTGCTGCCGACGAGGCCACACTCTGCTTTCCAAGAGGGATCACGTGGGCAAAGAGGGAGCCGTCGCGGTGGCATACAAATCACTTGTCCCCCAGCACGAGCAGGGCAACAGCAGCGCAGGGAAACAACTTTTGTGACACACTTGTCCCTGCCCTCATTAAACCCAGGAGGTGTCAGGCAGGAGGTGATGCCCTCTCCCTCCGGCTCTAGAGCAACTGGTACTTCCCTGCCCTCCTTATCCTGGGCTTCCAGCTGTCTTTAGGCTGCAGTTTACAGGACAGTGTGGTGAGCAGCTGCCCTGTCCTAAGGAAAGCTCCTGCAAACTGTGATCCGACAAGTGCGGCAGTTGTCCCAGCTTTGGAGAGGACCTAGGTGAGCGAGAGCCCAAAGTGCTCCAGTGAGGACTGTCCCCAGACAACTACGGGAAGCATAAAACCAGCCACGTGTTCCCACTGCCACCATCCGTGCCACTCTGTCACCCCATCAACCCTGCAGCCCTGCATACACTGATTTTTTTTTCCCTTGCTTTTGTCATAACACTAAAAGCAACCCCTCCTTCCCCAGCCCAAGCTGGACATCCCCTCTGCCTAGCCCTGCTTCACCATAAACTTCTCCTCCATCTTGTCCTACAAGTCCCAACTTCCTCTTCAAATTTGCTCCAAAAAGTGAAAGCCGTAATTCAGTATTCTCCCCCATAGAGAAACATGCCCTGCTTCTAACGAGAAACCACATGGTTTCATACCTCCTACCCTGACAACCCCCCCCAGCGCCCTCAGCATCGCTGCCGGGGGGGCACCACCAACCACAGAGAACCACCAACGCCACGCAGGTGCCCTCCTTCTGCGTGGTCTCCGGAGACACCCAGCCACCGCTCACGGAGCTGACCCCCTCCTGACACAGGGCGTTCAGACCCCGAATCCAGGGGAACTTTCCCCGGAGCACCCAGGAGAAAACCATCCCCTCTCCTGGCAGCCATTCGCAGCAAAAACCTGCCCCACCGGGGGACAAGCCAACCACCGCTGGGGCTGGGGACAGTTAAATGCCAGATCCAGACCCCAGGCCTGGGCTGGCTGTATGGGACAGAAAGGCAAAGCGCCATTCCGACAGCCGGCAAACACTCCTGCGAGGAGGTTGTGGGTTTCGGTGATGGCTCGCAAGGCTGGGAACCAGAAACACTGCAACTGGCACCCACGGCTCACCCACAAGCACCCGGGAAGGGTCCGATAAACCCCCCATTCCCTGGAGGCCACCGGCCACACGCTGTCCCGCAGCCCCCACACTCACCTGAGCCCCCAGCCCCTTCCCACAGCATGCCGGACTCTGTCCCTGCTCCTGCTCGCACCCCAAGCCCCAAGGGAAGGAAGAACGGTGCACACTAAACCTTTGTCTGCCATCCTGAAGCCATCGGGACAGCGAGAAAAGGAGCTGAAGGGCACGCTCGCACCCAGCTGGGACACCGTCTCTCCTCAGTAAAACCCTCCTCCATCCCGCAACTTCCCCTGCTCTTTACGCGCTGTCTCATCTATGACTAATTTAGATCAAAATCTCCCTCCTGCCAGCAACTCATCCGCAGCGTGTGCGTGCGTGCGAGCCGGGGGGAGCACACTCACGTGCATCCCAGTACCAAACAGGGCTACGTACATCGCTATTGCTATTAATTGTAACTCAACCTCATCAATGAATCACGGTCCCTGGCTGGGACCGGCAGCGATTGCATCCCCTAACCTACCCTCACCAAAGTACACCCGGCCCAACACCACCACCTTCCCCCTGAAGGGAGGAACAAAAAAGCTCTTCTGGCTCAGGCAGACCTGCTCCCGAAGCCGAGGGGAGGCAGTTCAAACCTGATCTGGCTTCTGTCCCTCCCAGATCTGGAGGTGTAACAAGGGCTAGGAGGGCAGCTTTCTGCATTTCCAGCAATACCGACACCCCCGCAGGTTTCGGCGTCCCAACCCCTGTGGTCCTCTGGAACCTCCTGGAGGAGAAACAGGAGGTCACCCCCAAGGGTCCGATCCTCCCTTGTCCCCAGCCACCCCTTCCAGCAGGCAGGACGGGGAGCTGGCACCTACCGTGCTGAGCTAGCCTGGCCCAAGGTGGGCAGGGCCGGCATGGCGCAGGGCCGGCATGGCGCTGGCATGGTGCGGGGCCGGCAGCGGCACGGGGGGCTGCACAGGAGGAGCACAATGGGGGCACAGCCCAGGCACACAGCTCGTTTTTGAAGGGGCCGCTCCTCCTTCGAGAGGAAGCTGCAAATGAGGAAGATAAGGCTGAGGTTAGATAACAGGAAATGTCTGGATGTGAGTGACAACACGTCCAGGTTGTGAAAGCAGCTCTCCCCATCCTGCCGCCGGGCGCAAAGCTCACGCGCGGGGCGAGAGGAGGCTGGGGGAGGGCAAGAACCTCGCGCCTTCGCCCCATGCAACCATGTCACCTCAGTGGCCCGGGGCCACAGGGAGTTGGTGGCCGCCCTCCTCGCACACGAGCTGAAGGTGGCGCAGGGCAGGTTGCCAGGAAAGCTGTGTGAGCAGCCACACCAGCTGCCCCAACTCCGGCTACCTCACGGCCACACAGCCTGCACCCTCCCCATGCCCTCGGTGCTCCCAGAGGAGCCATGTGGAGGGCCGTGGGGGCAGAGACCACCAGAAAGGCTTTGACTCAGGACACAAGGTTATTCCCATGCTCTGCCCAGAGGGATCTCTCAACCTCCAGCTGTGTGGAGCAGGCCTCCACTTGCAGGGAAGAGCTGACTCTCTAGCCTGTGCAGGTGGTTTCACTCCAAAAGGTTCCCCACAGGGCTCATCTCTCTCTTGAACACACAGGTGCAGGCAGCAATGCCTCTGTTCCCCGGCACTTGCGTGGGCAGACAGGCTTCTCTTTCCCAGTCACAGCACCTGATGGAAGAGCTGGTGCTGGTCCTCCGCGCCCACCACTGCCAGTCCCTCCAGCATCACAGAATCACAGAATGGTAGGGGTGGGAAGGGACCTCTGGAGATCATCTTGTCCAACCCCCTGCCAGAGCAGGGCCACCCAGAGCAGGTGGCACAGGAACGCGTCCAGGCGGGGTTTGAATGTCTCCAGAGACGGAGACTCCACCACCTCTCTGGGCAGCCTGTGCCAGGGCTCTGCCACCCTCACAGTAAAAAAGTTCCTCCTCATGTTTGGGTGGAACTTCCTATGCTCAAGTTTGTGCCCGTTACCTCTTGCCCACTGAGATCCCTGTGTCTGGAGCAGCTCGACATCCACAGCACCCATGCAGAAAAATAATCACCAGTGTTTTGTTTAGAGTTACAACCAAAGCAAGTTCTGCTCTTTCCCACCTCCTGTCCTCTCTGGGATCGCCTGCAATACGAGGTGCTCTAAGGCACGCACCCATCACCTCCTAGTGCTGTCTTCATCTACCCTGGCTGGGAGCAAGACCAGTCAACGCAGCTCTGCAGAGAGAGGCCAATGAGCCGCCTGTGCCCAAGCTGGCGGCACAACTCCCGATGCTGAAGCCAAACTGCTTCAAGCAAAAGCAGGAATTGTAGAGTGACATTCCTAGTGTCTCTAGGCCAGTATGCTGTACAGCATATTTTGTATGGACAGGACTCATTAAAAATATGTCCCTCTGTGTTATACCAAGCGTGTTTGCCATCAGCTAGCCATGCCGCTGCGATGGAGACTTTGGGATCCTGGTCATAGGGCTGGTTTTCTCACTCCCAGCACTCAGCTGCTGACAGTTTTTGCCTCCCAGGTTTTCCCTTTCTCGCCTTCCCACTGCTGCCCGGCTCTGCAGCCAAACCCCATGGAAACCCTCTAGTGCGTGCTGCCGAGGCCGGCATTCATATAGCAGCTTTCAGTTACGTTATCAGCATGCTCGGGCCGCAGCCACATATTTTATTATGTTTCTGCAGCTTTGTCCAAACCCCTGATCTGGAAAAGACTTATGCCTCTGAGTAACTACGCACACCGAGCTCCCTGGCAGCGCTCACAAGTTACTCCTGAGCCTCCATACAGACACTTAGCCAGGACAACCTTCCTGCTAAAAGCAAAACCTGGCCCTTGAGCCCAAGGGATAGCCAGATAATGAGGAATACAGTTACTGTTTGGTTCCTCTTTCATCTGCCTGTGTTTTAAAATATACAATAAAAGAGGAATGGAAAGGCCTGGGTGGTTTTGTTTTGTTTTTACTTTGGTTTTAATCAGGGGAAAGAAGTAGGTTTGTTGATGTAGTTTGCAGAGTTTTTTTCTAGGCTTTCTTTTTCACTCTCTTTCTCCTGCTTGTGCCCAAAAGGCTTTGAAATGAATGAACTTCCAGGTCAAGGTCTATGGAAAGAAAAAAGTACAGATGCTTTATTTCCATTCTTTGTAGGGATGCGGCACAAAGAAAGTGCTGAAAAACAAAACCTTTAGTCACTCTTACTGAAACATAAGTCAGTGCTGAATTTAAAAAAAATCATGAGTGACTGAGAACACCCAAAGCAAACGCCACTACATTTTGTAATTTCTAAAAGCCCAGATCTAAAACCAGATCCAAAATCCTCAGCCCACATCCATCTTTAGCAGAGATCTTCCCAATTATCTTCTCAAACAGCAGCAGCTAACTATGCATCTCCTTCATGTTTTGCTACATAAACAGAAGATTTGAATTATTTACTCCTTTTTGCTAGTTTCTACACCGAGTTTGCAACATGATTGATAAAATACTGCAGCTTATTTCTGATCCTGCTCACGTGCCGTTTACATCTATGGGACTCTCTGCACTTTACTGGGACTAGTGCTGATGTACAACAGTGTGGATCAGAATTGATTCAGGCCCCCAGGCAAAGAAAGAAACAACCAAGCTCAGGACTGCGTGTGTATATACATGCAAAATGTATAGACTATTCAAATGCTTTCATTAGGAGAACAGGAGCAGTGTCTACACACTCCTCCACAAGTTAAATTGCCCCAAATGAACTGCAATGCTCAGTTGCAGAATGCATTGGCTTCATCGCCAGGGCACACATCCCTATATTGCTCAAAATGCGCTGCATTTGTTACTCAGGAGGTCAGAGCAGTCAATCAAAATGATCTTATTTGGCCAGTGCATCTCAAAAATGAATCGTGAAAAGCATAAAACTCTGATGCCCAAACACAGGATATTAAATCTGCAGATAGGCTGTAAAAACAGCCCTCTGGCAAAGGACATGGATCCCTGGCCTCCAAAATACAGATTCCTGCAGATCAGGCCCTTCAGAACTCGGGAGTTTAGGAGACTCTTCACAGCTTTGGTGATTTTGTCCTGCTCAATTTTCTAGAATCTGCCCACACCTGGTAGCAAGCCTTGCAAATCTGGGATCTGAGTCATGTGGATATTTCATGTTCCCCTTGGGTGGTCACACAAATTATTATTGACTTTACATATCCAGGGCAGGAAACAGACTAATAAAATATTACTCAAACAGTAATGAAACTGAATCAGCGTGACAGGACACCCTGCTTTGCTCTGCACCTTACTGCTGCACAGTCCTATAGGCCGATATCGGTGTCCAAGGTGGATATTTCACAGCGAAGCTGATTTCCGCTATAGTTTGTAAATGTCACCACACTACCCCGCTCTGTGCAATAGCCTTGAAATTGCGCTCAACATTTCCTAATCGAGCTAGGTTTTTTTTCCAGCACGTTTGCAGCATGCAGCTCTGTGGCTTGCTCTGGGAAGAGGAAGAAAGGAGGCAGAGGAGCTGGGGGGATTACAGACTGCCGGCAAATACTGTCTCAGGTTTCTGCATGCTGCTCCCCAAACCACAACATTTTCTTGGAAAACAACTTGGAAAAAAAGTGGCTAAAAAATGGGCCACAGTGCATTTGATTAGCATGCAGCGAGTTCTCTTGCATTGTAGTTTCAAGTTCTTGTACTTTTTACCTGCTGTGGACTAAGGCGTGAAGGATCAGCAGGTTTGTACCTGGACACAGACAAACTGGGGCTCATTCTACAGCGGTGCTGCTCTGCACTCATTAACCCACACCAGCTTAGCCAAGGCCAGATGAATGCAGAGTTTGGTGCATTGGTCAGCATTTAACTTCACAAGATGCCAGGAGATTTTTCCTTGGGAGAGTTCATTGCACAAATATCTTCAAAGCCAACATACTCCTCCTGATGAAGGAATTAAAGATGTGTGTTACCAAGTCAGGCCTGATTCCAGTCATCGGTGACTGTCTGCCATTTCAGTTTGCTCAGTCAACCCAGTTCTACCATGCAGCAGCATCCAGAATCGAGGCCATAGGTTTTGGAGCCACCGTATGAAGAGATGCAAATACAAATTATTCATACACCAGCCTCAAAAATACCAAACCACTCTCCCGCAGGTTCCTCTCCCAGGTCAAGAATACTATTTACTCCTGCATTGGCTAACTGTTTTAAGCATCATTTTCAAATTCTTTTCCTCTTTCTTTGGGTCTTGGAGAGCTTTCAGGTTAAATCTCAAAGAGGCAGTTGCTACTGGACTTTCTCCTGAGCTGTCCCTGTGAACAGCAGTTGCGACGTGCCCTGCAGCACGGGGTCAGTGCCCCAGGCTCTGAAGAAAACAGCAGCAAATCCTCCGGCAGTCAGCTCTAAACACCGCCCGTGGCAATTTGTCCAGATGTTGCTGAAGTCTGACACTTCTCAGCATTACAGGTGCTGTTTGGGCAAAGCTGGGGGAGTCCAGCGTGAACCTAGCATGAATGCACACAGGGGAAAAACAGCACAAAGAAGGCCTTTCACATGAGTGACCGTAGCAGAATGAAGGGAGGCGAGGAGGAAACGGGAGACCAGGAGCAGTCCTCAGCCTTACATCTGGAAGCACTCATGGTGCTGGATTCTCCAGGGATGGGGTGAGTGTTGTCACAGTTCCTTCCCTCCAGAAGATGGTTGATGAAGCCACAGTTTAGCTCTAGGCACTCAAAAAAACCTACAACAATGCAAGAAAAAATGACAACTATTCCTTGAAGGCTGAGCTGTGCATGATGGAGGAACTCGCTGGGGAGATCCTCCCGCAACCCCAGCCTTTCACCTCTGCAGCTGGGGAGGAATCTCTTTGGCCAGCAAGTTAGGTCAGGGAAATTGCATCCTCACCACCAGCCTGCCGGGAGACATAAGGCTTCATCGCTGGTCTGCCTGCTTGCAAGTTTCTTCAGCAAAATGCATGGCTGAACCCTGCCTCACTGGCTAACCTGGGCTTTGAGTTGTGTGAACACCTTGTTTCCATTTCCATTCTTTACCTCATTCAGAAAGGAAAAAACAAATCAACGCACCACATGGACCTTCCAGTTTTGCTGTAAGCGATATCGCCCTCCCTTCCTGCCCCCTTTTCAGGCGAGTACACAGCGGTGAGGGTCAGAGGCTGGACTCAAGCAGATGGAGGATGTTTCTGTTCATGGTTGATTATGCGTTTGTCACTTATTTTAGACCTCTGGTTAAGCAAAAAAAAAAAAAAAAAGAGATCAAGAGAAAAAGAAAGACACAAACCAAGAGGCTGAAAGCTGTTTTTCAGATGGACAGTGACAGATAAAAAACCCCCACTAACTGTCACAGCCATCGAATGACCCAAAAGACATCCTGTACAGCACACGCTACTAATAATGATCATATACAACAGTAGCAGTAGCGTTAACATTGTAATTCTAAAGAAGTAGAAAAATAGCACCAGACAGAGGTCAAGTGGGTTCAGGTAGCTTGGGTTCATTCTTATTCCATCTTAATTAGTAGATCTAGATTTTTATATATATGAGAAGAAAAACAGACTTCCTTTTGTTTTTCCCAAGTCCGCCATCCCTGTTCAGTCAAGACCAGTTCTCTATTCACAGGAGGAAGAATCACAACCTTACCTAGAGGTTTTGCCTCTAAACAAGCTCATATTGCAGCCATCTATCTCTTTAATTCCAGCACATCATTGAAAATTAAAGCCATATTTTCCCATATTTACTGCCTCAATGGACTATCTTTTCTCTTCCAGTAATCTTGTTATGTGGCTAGGCAAAGAATAAAGTCTTACTCTGGGTGTGAAAGATTGATAGACTTTATCTCTTAAAGAAATTAGGAGCTATGGAGCTGCACTTTATTCACTGCTGATGTCAATACAGTTGCTCCATACAAATTATCCCCAAGAACAGAATCCAGCCCTGGCATACTGGAAAAACAGCCATGGATTCACATTTTTTTTTTTCTTTCTTTCTTTCTTCTTCTTTTTTTTTTTTTTTTTTTGTTTAAATACCAAAGAGTTTTAACAAGCATTGATGCTGTCAAAAAGACAGGATTGTGCTGATTCTTTTTCACAGACAATGAAGGCAGGGAGAGATTGTGCTTCTGATGCTAATCACTGTCTCTTACTGAACATGCTAAATTACTTTCCTCTGCATATTACTTTTAGAAACCAAGTGTTAGCTAAGTTTCTCTGCTGCCAGTTTCTGGATATCTTATCAAATGAACACCCTGGATACAAAGCACTGCTGATTACTACATGGCATAGCAAGCGAAGGCCTATGTTAAACTCACACGCTCTTGCTCTGCGACTACAGTCTCTGAACTGCACCAGGCTCCCCCCTGCAGGGGGACGCATCGGAAAAAGCAGCTTTGCAGCGTGGTCTTCTGAGGTGGTCGTTTCAGGCTGCTCCCCTCCCATTGCTCAAGGTTGACATTGCTGGCAAAAGCCATTGGGAAAGTCAGGGAAGAAAAACACATCAGGCCTTCTAAGTTCAGAGATACCACTTTGGAAAGGCTCCCAAGTCACAGATAACTGGAGACGGGGACTGCACTAGAGAGATACCGGTTGCCCTGTTCTTCCACTCTTCCCTTGGCATCTGCTGCTGGCGAACCCCAAGCGATAGGGTACCGGGTTGGCCGGCGCCTTGTCTGACCCCGGGCAGATGTTCTGCTCTTCGGTTAAGCCTCAGAAACAACTGCAGAAACAACACGGGACCAACAGTACCAGGAATACCTACAATACCAAAATGGTGTGTTTATCAGTCCCGCGCTCCCACAGGCAGCCACCGCAGCGTCGCCAAGATGTTAGCGTTTGCCGTTCTCGGACCCTTCGCTTTGGGCTTCCGGGAGGAGGCAGATGTGTAGCTTATCGCTCACCCCACTTTTAGCACGCAGGGGACATTTCAACACTGCTGCCTTTGCTTGCAGAGTCATCATCGTAGGGAAGTATGTGACCACTAGGCTCCAGCTCGCAGCTAGCGTGCTGTGTTGCTCAACAGTGACAGTTGGGTTTACATCAGCCATCATCCTCTGTGGCAATGAAGTGCTTCCCCAAGACCAGAGCTGCTCCTCAGCTGCAGAAACCATTGTAACAGAACAAAAAGGGGTTTTGCTGTACAACATACAGACCAACCTCTCAGTCCATGAGGTATCACGCTACTGGGCCTCCCTGTAACCATTGCATTGTCCTCTCCTGTTTGGACACCGTTGCAGCTCTTGTGCCCAAAACTCACCTCTCATAGCAGGATCACCCGTTTCATCCGACCTATTCACAGTGGGATAAGAAAATCTCAAAGAAAATTGTGTGGGCTGGTGCCATTGCCTTGACTGCCTGCAACATTTCTCACCCTTCCCAAGGGGAAAACTAGACTTCGAAAGAAGATCACAGTCATAACGTGGGCAGCCCTTTCCCTTCCGAGACTTTTAAGAGAGTACTCATTAAAACATATGCCTCCATGCTATAGCTGAACTGGGATGGACCCACCAAACAGAGCAGAATACCTCCAACACCCAGTATCTATTTCCAGCACATGTTCCCTTTTATGATGGAGCTCTTGAGACATTCCAGGGCGTTTTCCACTCCAGTGAAATTCCATCAGCACACCTCTTCCCACTGCAATGGATACTGAACTAGAGTGATACTGCCTAGAGCATGGATGCAAGCTGAAATGCCAGCATGTAGTAATTGGGGATTTCTCCCCCTCTCCCAGAGCAGCTGACTTGCTTGACATCAGGTATGAATCAGACTCCTGCAGGCAAGAACATGGGAAAATAAGAAAAGGAAGAGGTTTTATTGAACCTGATGGCTTAATCTTATCCCAGGATGTGAATGCCAATGGGCTTTGAAAACCCTCACTCTGAAGAGTTCAAGTATATAAACAAACTGTCTCCTTTCAAAGCATCTTACAGAACAT
Source organism: Dromas ardeola (assembly GCA_013398915.1). Classification (NCBI taxonomy): domain Eukaryota; kingdom Metazoa; phylum Chordata; class Aves; order Charadriiformes; family Dromadidae; genus Dromas; species Dromas ardeola. Next base: position 308,335 of record VYZM01021751.1, read on the forward strand.
TGCACAAATCCAATAAGGCACATAAAAAGTGTATTTTAAGCAGTACCCCAGCCTCATCCAGACAGTGCACTTACACACTTGGCACCATGAGAGACAACAAATTGCCCATCAGAGCACATTGCCTGAGCAAGGTATTAGCTGTCAGAGCACTGATTACCCCACTGAGCAGGTTAAAATGCCAGCAGGCAACCAGACAGGCGGACTACAGGCTGCCTGCAGGGCAGATCAGAGGTCTTGATAGGGTCAGGGCTGTTCTCAGGGCTTCCTGTCAAAGGTTGAGTAAATATGAATCTTAAAACTGGAGCAGACAGGGTGACTTTGTGAAGCAGGGTAATTTTTCTAAGCAGGTAAATTCCTAGCCTGATGGGTAGGTTTGCAGATGTGGTGTTCTCAAGCAAGGACAAAGCTGCTCTTGCAGTGTTGTATAGGGGAAAGCTCAGTGCAGAATTCAGCAGGGCCCGGAGACAGGCATGAATATTTTAAAAACTGTTCTGCTGTGTATCACTTCTATAGATCACATTAAAGTTTTACCTAAGGATTTGCAACTTTTTCGTAGATACAAAGCCAAATTTAGGGTGACTGATGCAAGGATGGGGAAAGAAACGTGGCAGGAACACGCTTTGCATCAAAAGCCACCGCCCTGTGCCCACGTTGCTCTATCCTCCTCTAGGATTGTGTTTGCATTGTCCTCCTTCCCTCTCCACACCCAAACCAATCTGCTCACTGCACATCCCGATAACATAGCTGGGTCCTCAACAGCCCGTCTTTAGCTGTGACCTCGCTCTTGGAGGTGGTCAGTAGAAACCCTGAGGAAAAGCACACACACTTTGGCCAAGACGAGAGAGCACGGACAAGTGGCCGGACCCGACCAGAGCCCACAAAACAGCCACAGGAGCGGAGGTTTAAGGCGAGCACGTTCCTTGAAAGCCAGAGGAAGAGTTTGAAACGAGCAGATCAAGGGCTCAGCCTCCGTGCCCAGCTCCTGCAAGGCTCCCTCTTGCTCAAAGCGTTCTCGCTGTACCCCCATGGCCGAGACAAACGGCTTCGAGCGAGTCGCAGGCGAGCGTCACACCGGGCACAGAGACTCCAGAGCTTCAGGGAGAAACGGGGACCGCAGAAGGCA
>VYZM01021751.1:309677-335443 GCA_013398915.1 Dromas ardeola
CCACCCCGTCCGTGCCGGAGGGCGGCTGCCGAAGCCGGGGCAGGGGAGCCCGGTCTCCGCTCCCCGCTCTGCCTGGCAAACCCGCCCGAGGGATCCCTGGTTGCCCTCGCTGCTTCTCCGATGGCCCGGTAGTTGGCAGAGACCCGATTTCCATGACGGGTGGTGCTGTGGAAACTGCATGGGAACATTCTTTGCAATCCCAGGCGCACAATCTCTCCAGGGAAAGAGCTGCTGGCCAGAAAAATACAAGGAGGACTTTTCAGTCTAGGGGCTGGATTTTATTTTTAAAGTCCATGTAAAAAATAATGCGAATAAAGATTTGTGCCTGCTTGTGGGCCCAGAAGACGGAGTGGTGGAGCAGTAGCAGAGACATTTTCCCAGGCAGCCTCAAGCAGTCCTGCTGAATGACTGCAACTGAAATAAAAGCAGCACTACTGAATTCTTTGCCCTGGGAATCGCCTTCCTACCAGCTAAAATGTGACCTCTGGTATCATTATGTCAGCTACAGCATTCTGCTAGGATCCGATTAAGGAAAGAAAACAAAGAAGGGCCTGCTAACTACAGTAATCTTAAGGAACCTGGTTCTTGTCGACCTCCAAGCCAAGCAATGATCAAAACCACCACAGCCGCTGCACAGCCTCAGACACCACCAGCAGCAGCGTTCCCTGGGAGTGTCTGTGAGCAGAGGTGCAGGGTCTGATGGCCGGTCACAGGGCACGTTGTGTATCTGCACGGGATTGCCTTCTTGTTGAGCTTCTGTCACCTCGCTGAGCCACTGCAGAGGCAAGCTAGGGGTGGCTTTCCCAGGCAGGCTGGCAGGGGCTGCCTCCCTCTGCGGAAATGCAGGGACACGAAGAAAGCAAACTGGCAGAAGTGAACTGACTGTTCTTTTTGTGCTAGCACTGTCTCTGGTTCACGTTGGCAGGAGTAATGAATTGCTTTCCTTAGGGTCTGGAAACAGAGAAATTGAGAGGGCAGTAGAGGAAGAAACAGGAACATTTCTGCTTCTAGAAAACAGGTAAATGTAGGCACTGCATCTAGGGAAAGCAACCAAAGGTGGTCTTGCCTTGTCAGCTTCTTGCTTAAACCCCTCCATGCTGCCACCTTTACTGTCCCTTATGGCATAAGGCCAGCAGGAGAGCCTCGCAGAGGTCCAACAGGGAATGCGTATGGGAGAATACAGATACTGGGAGATCAGGGCTCGCTCTGACTCATTCTCCAGCCCTGTTTTCAGCCATCTCTGTTCTTAATGGCAATAATAAGTGAAAATGTTTCTCAGAAGCGTACAGCTGCCTGTCATACCCCAAATATTTAGAATACCTGTCCTTAACAGGACTGCAGCACCCTCTCCTGCACATACCTCCTCCAAACCTCCATCTGTTATGCTACCTATACTACCTGTTATGGAGGCAGGCAGTTTTATTTTACTTCAATACTATCACTGGAGAGATCCACAATGTGGATTCATTGTCATATAAGACCTTGAAAGCAATGCCTTCCCCTTGCTCTCAGGACTTCATCCATCTTACGTTACAAACTCGTCAGGGCAGGTGTAGTATTTATCACAATCACCCTGCTGAACTGTAATGCAATATAATCATATTTGTGTATATATATATTTGTATGTGAGGTCAGGGCCTGACTCTACCAGGGCCTACAACCAGAGAGGGGGAAGGCAATCTCTGCCTCATGCAGACATGCAGACTACGGAGCACAGACAAAACTGAGAAGGCAGCAACCACCATGATTGAAGTCCTAGGAGCCAGATCACATGAGTGATCCTCGAGTTCAACCCTTGAACTGTTGATGGCAGCCCCCAGGCCTCCATGACAAAGTGCATCTTAAATATAGTGATGATTTTAAATTGCTCAGCTCCTAATTAACCCACCTAAAACTTATTACTCCTACTGTTGCCACAGTCCGATGCCAGGCACCTAATTTAACTTCCCAAGCTAAGACCCTAGCTCCCTTACTAGGCACATCGTTGATGTAGAAATGTAGATCCCATTTACCTAGAAGTGCCTCCAGAAGATGCACCATAACCGCTGCCTATCTTGAGTTGGCCTCTGGAAAGACCTTCCCTCTTACACAGATCACAGAGAGAGCCAAGGCTTCCAACTTTGGCTCAATTTGGCTTGCGTTACATAGTGTAACTACTCTCCTTCTGATTCCTCTTTAGTAAACTCCAAACTGCCCATATTCTATTTGGGTGGCGCCTTTGTGGTCCCTTGGGGAGCTCAGGCAAAACTTCTCTAGATGAATACTTTGTGTGAGGTCCAAAGGTGGCCTATGCTCCCCATCATTGCCTTAATAGAAGGCATCTGCAGGAATCCCTGTATGATTTTCACACCCCAAGGCCTGGAGATGCACACTCAACCTTCCCTACTTATGTTAGGGGTCAGAGGCAAGTGACAGCAAATAGACAACCTTTACACGGACAGGTACAGGACCCACTCTGCAGCGACAAAGCAGGCTTTCAGCACACAGAGGCAGAGCAGCTTTGACTGTAAAGGCACAGAAACCAGCTCTACCATCTTTCCCCCCCTGGCATAGCTTTACATCCTTCAGCCTGACCCTCGCAAAGGTCCTTCTCACTATCTGGCAGTTACAATCCTACAAGTTTTGCAGGTGTTTCCAGTTGGGATGAGCACTGTAACAAGCTTTATGCTACTAATGCCTTAAGACAGGGGAAACTTGAGGAACAAAAGGGATAGGTGAGTGAAAGACCACGCCACGCAGCCAAGCACTGGGCATGCGGATGCAGCGTCAGCTGTGCTGCCAGTGAGTACTCACCACTGGAATGTCCCGCAGGAAAGGGGCCGGCGGCAGCACCGGGGCCAAAAGGATGTGAAACGTGGTGAGGAGCTGAGCTGAGCTGACCTGAGGGCTGCTCACATCCTGAGAGAGGGAAGCCAGCTCCAGGAGAGAGCAGTACTAACATTTGGCTCTATAAGTAAGTGCAAACAGGTGGGTCTGGCTGGGCTGCGGAGAGTGATGGCAGCTGTAAATCCCAGTGGAGCAGGGGCAAAAAAAGGGATGTTATTACTCTGCAAGGACACCTGAGCTGAATCATCAAGAGTATCTGCACTTCACAGTGAGGATCAGAGTTCCCATGAGCGCATGGGGAGGGAGAGCAAAGAAGTTGTGGCTGCCACATCCCTGGAGGGGTTCAAGGCCAGGCTGGATGGGGCTTGGAGCAACCTGGTCTGGTGGGAGGTGTCCCTGCCCAGGGCAGGGGGTTTGAACTGGATGATCTTTAAGGTCCCTCCTAACCCAAACCATTCTATGATTCTATGAAACAGCAGTGTTCCATAAGCTGCACGGCCATGCCGATGCACCTCACTCCTGCAGCAGACCTGGAGCTCCCCAGACGATCCGTGCGGGGCTCTGGCTCCTGCTCCTGAGGTCCCACAAGCTTTCCTGCTCGTAGCTACCCAGAGATCATTCATCCCCTCTGAGCAGCTCCCAAGTCACACTGTCAATGGTGCAATTTGTCAATGAAAATATGTTTTGCAATGTCGTTTTCTCAGGGACCGAAATATTTTGTTTCTTTATTCAGGGCCACATTTTTTCACTTTAATCCATCTTTTGCAGATCAATGAAATATATACGTGTACGAAGTGGGGCATGGTCTTCCTCAAATTTCCTTTCATTTATTTGATAAAGCGAAAGGGTTCTCCAGTTTCTTGCCATATGTAACATTTTTTGCTTGCAAAAACATGGGAAGAATAAAATAAATGCATATTTCAGATACTTTTTTCTTTCAGCTATTGATTCTTAGCCTTTTGCATCACGTTCCCACGAGAAAAAAAAGCACAAACGTTTCTTACTTCGTGTGACCTGAGAGTTCTGGGTTTTTTGTCTTCTAAACCTTTTCTCACTTTATACAGACACACACATACACACTGTGACCACGGCTTGAAAGCAAGTTTGTCTCCCCCTGTTTTTTCAGTTCGCTTAAAATAGATTGGAAGCATCGAACTTCTGACAAAATCCTGGATTCAGCATTTCTCTTGAGCTTGTCACATGCTGAAAACTTTTGACCGGTGAGATTGTACCTCCCCTAGACCTGCCACTTTTGGTGGGTACCTGCTAGGCAAAAGTGGCCACCGGCTGTCACACAGCGCTCCTGATAACGACTGATAAAGGCCACTAAAGGCTGAAGTGGCACAATGGAACTGCTTCCCATTTTCTTTCATTCCTAGCTGGTCCTTATCAGGCTCTAAAGGAGGGGTTTTCTTCCAAAACAAAAGCTTTGTCCCTCCTGTAGCCCACAGCACGGCACAGCAGTGCCCTGGGGAGCTCCAGATGGCACAGAGTCAAGGGGCAGCCTGGGTGCCCACCGTCGGACACGGGTCTGGGACCCTCTGAGGGCCAGGAGGGGATGTGCTAGCCATCCCGCCTGGCAGCCGGGAGAAGAGGAAGGGAAGGCAGTGCCTCCCCACCCAGCAGTTGCCCATGTCCGCAGCACAGGGCTGCCTGCACAGAGCGGGGCACATCCCGTCCCCATCGCATTGCTCTCACCAGGACCAAACTCAGTTTCTGTGAGGAGCACCCAGCTCTGCCGACACCACCGAATAGAACAGGCCATTTCCTGAGCCCTGGGGTCAAACAGCATGGGTTTGGTTGTGTCCGCTTTATGTAGTCCTTGGTCTCCAGCATGTGGAGGCCTTGTGGTCCTAAGGCATAAGCCTTAATTTTGCGTGTGGTTTTTTTTTTAGTTCAAAGCACATGAAAGAACACACATCCTGTGCTGCAATCCATCAGCGCAGTGTTTTTATAGCATGAAACTGTACGCTTGCCCATGCTGCCTATTGGCAGTGGTTCCTGATTTATGATATTGTCCAAACAATGTTCAGGCATCATTTTGGAGAGTACTATTAGCAGAGGCTAAAATAGTGCCAGGGTTTGAGTTAATAATTAAGAAGGACAGATGATCACTGGTCCATTGCTTAAGCTCTCAAGCTGGCAATGTTTTGTTCAGCAGCGTAAGCATAGCCTGGGAATCAACTGAAGCTGGAGGGACGTGATCAGGGAATTATGTAGTTTATACACTGCTCTGCCAACTGGGGCATCCCAGAGCATCAGGAAACCTTGGACCTTCCTACACTGCTCTTTTCAGTGACCATCAGCTGCTATACCATGATTCAAGCACTGTAATATTTATATCCTTGTCTAAAGCATCACAGAATTACTTCTACTATGAAGGTTGTTTTGATACAAAGGAGCAAGATCATGAGCGATGAAGTATTGCACACTGTGTGAGGGGTTCAGGCAGGAGTGGGATGTGGTGGACGTGCTGAGTCTGTGCAGCGAGCAGAACATTGCCACCTGGAGCGCACGAGGAGGCTTTTCTCCAAGGAGAGTGACATCATTCGAGCATCAGAGGTAGCATCCGTGGTGTCATGTTAAGGTGTTGTGGATACTAAAGCATCAGGGATCAGGGCTGCATGCAATGATGAAGGTTTTGAAGGCCTGCCTTGGTTGTTCTTCTTCAAATGCCCAGTAAACTACTTTGCTCCCACTATTAGTAGAGAATTAGTAGAGAAACACCACGGAAGCAGTTGGAATTGGGATTGCTGATTATTCCTAAAATCCAGGGTGGTCCACATTTGGTGGAAAAGTAGTTAAAAACATTGCAGGCTCATTAAGCTAAAAGAAAAAGCATTTAAGAACAAAGACTTTTAATGTGTTTTGAAGGACATAAGACTCTCTTAAACAGCTCATTTTCTTCTCTTGAGCACAGCAGGAATTACTCATAGTCAGTAATGTATTCAATACAGTTCACACTCTGCAAGTTTTCTCTTCTGACACCCCCCCCCCTTATTTCCTCTATTTAATTCACTATTTAAAATTATTTGCTTGTTCCAGTCTGAGAACGGATTCTCCCTGTGCAGTCACTTCGCAGGCAGCTCCCAGCTCAGATGCACTAGTCAGAACCTGACCTTGCTGGTGAATACACCTGGCTCACCTCTTCCCAATGAGATGACCATTACCATGGGACTGCCTTTTCTGCCGCCTTTCCCTAATTTATAATTTGTTCTCAGCAAGCTTTGACATTAGCTCTTGTTTTCTTAGCTACATCTACCTGTCAGTTCTTCCAGAGACTGTTCGTGGAAAGTGAGGGCAGAAGAAAATCAAACTCTATTTTATTTTCAAAAAAGGGAGACTACAAAGAGATGTCTGCCCTCTGTGCCATCTGTTTCAAGCCTCACGTCTGGGGTGGGAAGATTCGTGTGAGCAGAAAGGCACTTTGTCCCAGCATAAATTGGTTCCCTGCAGCACATTCACGAGCCATTTACCGAGCCCAGATTAACATGATTTAAGTGCAAGGGCTTCCATCCCCTCACCTTGGGAAATGCTGCCAAGGTTTTACAGTTCTTGCTGCTAGGACATTTTTCTAACTGGGTTTCGATCTTAAATGTCCTTTTGCACAGTTTCATCCCATTGGTTTCAGATACACGCTAAAATTAAAAAGAACGACGTGAAATGAAGCCAAGGGAAATGCATTAAGTCATGTTTGCAGAGCACATTGAGAGAACAGGACAAAGTGTCCTTGGGAGGGCAAAGAAATTGATCATTAATAATGCATCTCATGGTGCAGACACCAAAGAAGTTTTACAACGGCTGTGAAGTCAGTGTGTGTTAACCTTAGAGTGCAGATCTGCAAAGTGAGCAGAGGGATTAAGGTAGCTCAAGGTACAAGATTACAGGGGTTGTGAAGCACCAAGCAGCCCTGAGTCCTGCCACCACACAGTCAGAAGGTCTTCTCCGGCACTGGGCACCCACACGGGAATCTTCTGGACCTGCTGTCTCGCTGGATGCACACAGCAATTGGGTAACTTTTAGGAGAAGAGCTCAAACTCAAGAAAAGTGCATTAATCTGTCCCTAAGTGTCTGTCAAACCTTGATTAATTGTATGAGAGTTAAACAGCATAGAGGGAATAGTAGTGGTCACTTCACTGAAAATGGATTACTATTCTAAACCCTGGGTAGAAGACCTGAGTCCAGCAACCTCTGACAATAGCTGTCATCATCCCACATACATTTGGCAAACAAAAGAGAGTTTTAAACTGATTTAATTGTAATAGTCAAGTAATTGTAATAATCGAGTCCAGGTGAGAGTCATGTTGTGGATGGAAGCAGCAGTCCCGGTCAGCAGACCCCAGTATCCATCAGGAGAAAGAAATAAGAAGAAGGATAAAGAGGAGAGATTTGACCAGGGCAATGAAAGATGACAAAAAAATGAATGCCAAAACTCAACAAAGACAAATTAAACTCAGCGAGTGGAGCAGCAGCAAAGCAAAGTCTAAACTTGCTGAGACGTTGGGCCAGTCCCGAACCATCTGAATCACTGCCAGTGGTTTGCCTTTGACAGCTTCAGCTGCCAAGGGGGGAAGAATTGGGCAGCAGTTGCAGATGAGGAAATCCAGAGACCCTCACAGCAGGTACAGCGCAGATGGCTACGAGCTCAGTATCTTTTAGGTAACACATTGGAGTCCTAATGACAGCAACATGTATAACAAATGAGGTCACCAGGACTAATATTATTACAACAAATTCCACAGGAATTAATCACGTTTGAGCCATAATGATAACAGAGGGTTGGTTAGCGAATTATCTCTCAAGCCTCCCATCCCTCTGGCACTTGCTTGTACGCCAGCTTCTTGGGATGGGGCACGGACTGTTTTCTTTCAAAAGAAAGCAAGCTTTTCTTTCAAAAGAGGCAGACTCATTTAGTCTGATTGAGGTTTATTCTCAGGTAGGTCAGGTTTTTGTAGTGTAAGCCATTCTAAAACTGCAGCATGAGGTATTTTTGTAAGGTTTTGTGTTGGGTTATTTTTTTCCTTCTTTCGATGCAAAATACTCTCAAGACCCTGGGAAAGTTCCCCCACCAGCCTTCTGGCTTTGAGATAAATGTAATCTCTTTATAAAAACACACACTTACGTAGCTTACACCAGCCTAGTGCTGGATGTAGTGTTCGCCATAAATCATACAACTTCACTGCCAGACCAAGTCTAAAACACAACGAAAGAAACATTTTGATGAGTGTCCATCTTAATTTTTGTTCTTCAATGTCAGGATTATGAAGTGAAAGGTTTTTATTAGTCCTCACGCCAAAAAATAGCTTGTGAGATCTCCAGATAAATGTTTTCCTGAATTAATGTACCATGCAGATCGACATATATCAATAAAAGGAAATTCTTATGACCATGCGAGGGGAAATCCATGCAGGTGGAGCTGCTCGTGTGCATGTGTGTGAGATCGGTAGGTCTGGTAACAGCACTGACTTCCAGCGTACCCATCCTCCCTGATGCTGGGTGGCTGAAAGGCTTTTTAACCAAAGCAATGGGAGAAATAAAATAGAGAGAACTTTGACCAAACTCCTGGAAATCAGAGCAGTTGTTAGCCGAATCGTACATCACAACGAAGGTTAAAGTCAGGTTAGTGGCAGTGGGTTATCCAAGGGCTATTTTTCTCAATCTGGTCATCCCAGAATAGCTGCTGTGCTTCAGTTTCCAATACAAAAGCTGTCTCTGTTGCTCACATGGAGTAAGCAGGAAACCAGCAGGAAAGAGTGAAGATTCCACAAAAATTCCGCCTTTTCCTGTATTACTGGCTGTGCTGATGCTTTCTCTGCTCAGCTCTTGTTTGACTCCTGGGCACCCATCCAGATTCACCCTTTGGCAGGACACAAAAAGTGCCGTTCATAGACTAAAAACTGGAGCTTCAGTCTTGAGAGACCATTTGGCTGACAGATGTTTCTGCTCATCTGTCTGCATCATTATTTTTTTCTCCTACTAATTTCTATCCTAGGAAGTGCGTGGCACTAGTGCAAAGAAGGGAGGGGGAAAGCCCACAAAAAAATAAAAACATTTTAAAAGCCATGGGACATGAATTCTTAATCAAACACTGTAGGTCCGGTTAAGCCTGGAGGGGTGCGTCTGTACCTCTGGGTCTGGGTGGGAGTCTGCCTGCAATGAATATTTCACGCAAATCAAAGGGCAGATGTTACACAATGTCTCTCAACTGCCATTTCACAGAACAGGGAGCATCAGCAGTCCAATAGTTCACAGAAATGTCATCTCACAAAACTTGCAAAGTTGAGCCCCGGTCCTGCAATGAGTAGGGACACTTCTGTCTGTGCAGAGCTTGTCATCGGTGTCAAGGCCATTGATTTCAGACCAGCAGTCTTCATCAGGGATGTGTTAGAGCAGGAGGTCAGTAAAGTATTGGGTAAAGCTCAGGAGGAATTCTGCTTTCTTAATTCCTTGAGCGGATCGGATCTCATCTTATTTTTCTCCCCTTCAGTGAGTTCCCGATGGATTACGCTAGCTCATAAAAAGGGAGCGCAAAGCTTTTGTCTTTTGAAACCACCTTCACACACACCCTCACAAAACCACCTTACACCCTGACAGCTCTTTGTCTACTTTTCTACACCCAGTGATAGATGTTAACACCCATCCTCTTGCTGGCTGTGTCCCGTGTCCTCCACTGCTTCTCTTCTCCCTGCCTTTAGCCAAGTACACCCTCCTGTAGGAAAGATTGTCCATATCACTGCTGTGATAAAGGGAGCTGCTCACGAGGGATGTGAAATAAAGAAGCTAAGGAATAAAGGTGGTGTGCTGATAACAAAGGTGTAGCCCTTGCAATCCTGTCCTGGGATAAGCATATCAATAAGTGATATTTTACTGTCTCCGTAAGACTTTTGGCTGCAGCTACAGCTTTAATGGTCCTGCTCCTGCTCATCACCTGCTCAACTCAAGCTGAAGTCAGCATAATCAGCCCATATCTCCTTGACTGATTACATAAAATAGATGAGTGTTTGTCAAGTCCCCCTCTGCTGCACAGCTATAACCAGGTGTCTATACTACAGCTAAGCAGAAACCATCACCTTCCATAGTTTGTGGAGACCATTTTGATTGGCATTAAACACATCCACTGAAGCTAGATGTATTCTTCTTCCCCATCAACACGAAAGAATAACTTCAGGACATAGCCATACTTCAAAACTTGCTGCTACTATTTACTGGGATGGGTAGTAAAGCAAGAGAGAGTGGCTTAGGATACAGAGTCACCTTCATCAAGGGATACTGAACGCTTGGAAGATAAGCAGGTCCTCTGAGCCCTTGATATTGAGTAAATTCAGGAGCAGGCTAGGTAAGTGCAATTGCTCATCATAGCAAACAGTGGAAACTATTTCATTGTTTAGAATAAAAGATAATTCAGGAAGAGCTGTATTATAGCTCTGCCTTCTGTGAGAGATGTCCTGGTTTACTTTTTTGTGTATGACTGGCATCTTTACATGAGACATGAGGCTAGAGTCTTGACCAGGGCAGGACAAGGTGTTGAATGTATTTGGAGGGAGCAGGGCATAAAAATGAAGGGTTGTAGTTTGCCAAGCCATGTTTCCAGGCCCTGAGGACCTCCTCCAGACCTCATGGTCCCTCCCATTGCTCTGACACACAGCAAGGCCCAAACCTCTGCAAAGGGCGCTGGGATGTCTAGTGAATACTCAAAGTGAATACTTTGAGCTGTTGTTTCTCTTCTTTCCTCCCCAGGCAGACAGTGGCACAGGAAGGGGGTCCTCCAACTTCTGCAAGAATCATTTTCAATGGCATTTCAAAACAATACCTTTTAAGGAGAAGAAACCCATGCCAGCAAGTGGTGTACATGCGTCAGCCACTCAACAGCCTGAAGTGGTTTCCACTGTGCAGATCTACAAAGCCACTGTGGGGTTGTAACAGAAGGTAATGATGGCAAGCCTGGGGCAATGAGAGCCGAAACCCAGCAGAGCTCACCAACACCTAAGTTTTACCTTAACCCTACACAAATCTATGTCTTTGGATGTCTGAGTGGTGCCACCATCCTGTTCCATGTAATGCACCCACTGCAAAAACCAGACAAGATGTGAGAGGGGAATCTTTACTCTTTTGCAAAGGTTTAACGAGCTAACTAAAATGTGAGGAAAGAAGGAAAAGAGATGTCGGTATCTGCAGTGTGATGTCGGTGCTGCACTATGTCTGTGATCCAGCAAGGTCCCCCGTCCCCTCCAGCCAACGAGACTCCTGGCAGGCTGTGACAGGCACACACCAGTGCAAACAGCACATTTTCTTTGAGATGTGCTCACATGAATGGCCAGAAATATTGGGTTTTGCTACAGTTCCCAAGGTGAGTGTGGAGATTCAAACAGAGAGGGTGACAAAGACAGAGGTCACCTCTTCCCCCTGCCAGGGTGCCGGTTGTCCAGCTTCCCCCAGCTCCTCTCTGCCCTCGCAGCAAACCCCGTGAGGGACAGACCAGCAAGGCGTTGGAGACCCAGAGCAGGGTCTAAGCAAAGCGAGGAGGGTTTTGTCTCTTGGAGGCCCCATGAGCACACGTTTCTGCCTGGATGAAGAATGGAAAGGGAAGAGGAAGGAGAGAGACGCTAGGATGATGTATGGTCCCCAGTAACCCCACGAGGTTTCAGACCACTCTGCTGCTGGGCTGTGCGCATGCTCCACGCTGGGATCCTGCGAGGGGAAGGAGATGAGCAGTGGAAATGGAAAAAAATCACAGCGATGAATTACCCTGCTCTAGGACAGGGAAATGGCTCAATTTAGGACTTGCCATTTATTTTTAACATGGGCTCTTGGACTCATGCACCGTTGTTACTGATCTTACAAAAGGAGGGTGGAGGGGTTTCCTTGCAGCACGGCGCCAGTGTCGCACTGGGCACAGGATGGGCTTGGGAGGTTTCTGGTTCCAGGAATGTGACTTTTTATAGATCTTGATCCAGGAAATAAAATGACGTGGCTGACTTATACACTGAGATACACACCGGGCAACCCTTGCACACTAGGCAGAGTACCAGAGGAGATAAGAGACAGCACAGGCACACACTTGGAGATATGAAGACTGAGGAGAAATTACATATTTTGATTGGAAGTCTACAGCTGAGAGGAATATGAAAATTATGCAGAGGGGACACTAAGCTAACTAGTAACCTAACAAGCACCTTATAGTGAGATATAACCTCCCAGGAAAAATAGCAAAAGCCTTTGCATTTTAGCTGTGGGTTTTTTACACCATTACAACCCCTAATCAATTTTAAATCCATCTCTCAGGCCTTTCGACTCTATGCTTGATAAGTCCCTGGAGCATATTCTTAGAGGATACTGTACTTGTACTAAAACTGATTGAAACATTAGCAGATGCAAAAGGGTGAAAATACAAGTGTAATGTACAATTCTTTTTAAGGATTGGAAATAGTGGCCTTAGAAAGTGATACATGCTTGTGCCCAGTATGAAGGGAAAACACATAAAAAGACAAAAAATGGTGCAAAAGGCTTTAGATTGTTCTGGGATGGCCACATGGCTCCACTCCACCCTCTTTTGATCTTATACGCAAATTGTTAAAGCAGCTTATCAACTTTAATATGCTCAGGGAGTTTGACAAAATCAGACTGCGCTAATCATCGCCCTCTTTCAGCCTACTTTAATGATGAGTTAATTGCCCATGATGAGACATTGATTTTCTCGGAATGCCTTAGCCCTTTGTAATTTTCAGGTTCTGGCTTATTAACAGGCATTTTCATGAATAACTGCAGTCCTTCTTGAGTAATAAAGGAAGACAGTCCCACATGGGAAACTGAGCTATGTATTTTCTATGTGTGCATGAGCTACCTGTCAATTTAATTCTTTCAGCCTTCAACCAGGTTTCATCTGCCCCTATGGAAGTCAATCCAACAAGGCCAATACCCATTTGCTCTCCAAACTGTACCTCTACATGGGATCTTTTACTCAAGCAATGATGCAGCTGAATGGAAAATAATCATGGAGCCAACAGTTTTCAACACTGAGCAAAGCCTATGCTGCTGCTGGAATCTAAATTGGACAGGCTTGAGGCTGTGGGCCTTTGCAGCAAGGACTCTTTAAATTAGGAATGTGTAAAGACTTTCCTGTGGTTTGGCACATGGGCAGCATTCCATAAATGCATCACAGAAAATTAAATATAGAAAAGACCTGCTGATAGGTCTAATCCCTTTTGCTTGGATAGCACAGAATTGGTTCCTATGGGACAGTTTGCATTGTTTGCTTGAGAAAAGTTTAAAACTTCCTAGGTGATGAAGCTTCCACCAATTCTTTTCAGGAAACAATTAACAGCTTAGCACATCTCAGTGTCAAGACATTTTTCTGAGATTATTCCTACCTTTTTGTTTGGTTGGTTTTTTGAAACATACAGCTCCTAGATAAGTCCTGCTGGATTGTTATAACTAATTTCCTTCCCACCCGAGTGCTTATGCTTTCAAATTTTTCTGGTGTGCTGCATGAACTAGGCAAAGGACAGGATTACACATATTGCGATCTCCCAGTTCATTCCTTTTCGATTCCTTCACATAAGCTTTTCCCTTAAAATCCCCAGTCAGCAAATTGTTCTTTTCTAGATCCTCCCTGGTTAGATCACTGCTTTTTCAGCAAAATGGTGAAACGGATGGATGAAAGTCTCACAAGCACAGGACACCGCATACACCGCTCAATGTTTACCTTCCTTAGAATGAGTGTGCTATAGGAGTTTTTCATGGGCTGTAATACTCTGTATGTTCCCGAGCTGTCAATCATTTTGGCATTTGTTTTACCTTCGACCACAAGTACAGTGTTTAGTATTGGAAAGTATGCCACAGCTGTAGCAACCAGAGCACAAGCTCCTCTTCAGTACTTGTTCTGTTCAAGTTCAATGCATAATGTAGGTCTCACCTTGGTGTTTGTGGAAAGCTTATGCATGGCATTTAGCCACTCTTTAATTTGGCATGGTGGATAAAAGTTAGCACTGTAGCTCTGGTGTGTTGGCAGAAGTGCTGGGTCTGGATCTAGTAATGGAGCAGCAGTTAAATGCCACAGTTAAAGAGAGCAGGTGAGCCAGGACCTGAGATAAAAATACTCTTGACCAGGACCACCTTAATCTGTGGGGCTTGCAGCTGAGATAGCGTGGCACCATTTAAACAGGGCTGTGTGAGCTGTCAGGACTGCAGTCAGAGCATGGATGAGTTCAGAATGGCTCTGGTGGACAAAGGCTGTGGTGGAGAGCACTTGGAAAGTTTTACCTTTCAGGGGAAGACTTTCTGAGACCTCAAAGACACTCTCATTCATCTTTTTTCTCAAGACAGGGCACTTGTCCAGCTCCTCACTTGTACAACGCAAATGGAGATGTGCTCCGTTCTTTGTTAAGTGCTACAATCTGCAAATGAAAAGTGCTATTTAATTTGGAAAATCAAAGACTATTTGCATTTGTGTAAATAAAATGCAAAAATGCTATTTCTGAGAGAATCATTTTAAGATTAAAAGCACCACTAAAGGAAGTCTGTTGCCTTTTGTTCCCTCCCCAAACACGAGTGGAACAGTGAAAGTGATTATTCAGTTCCTCTCGGGTCTGCTGCTGCTGCTGCTGTGTCTGATGACGGGTGCTAAAATACTGTTCAGTGATGTTAGATGAATTTGCCTGATGGTGGAAGTTTTTATGTCTTCTGAGAATAAATTTTGTCCTCTCCCAGATTCTCCATGTCTGGCATCCCCTTCCATGGACAGTTTCCAGGAAGGAATAAACAGGAATAAAGCAGGACTCATGGGGCTGTAGTTCAGTGCAGCCCTGACACCCAAATATTCAGGTGCATGAGAAGTGATAAACAAGCCCAAGACTGACTGAAGCCAAGGACATATATATTGAGTCTGTTTAACATTTTCTGTGCCCTCTTTTCTGATTTGTTTAGCCTAACGTATCTTTATTATGTGTACAGGAGAATGTGAGGCTTCTCCAGCAGGATTTGTGTCACTTCATTATAAGTTTATAAACATTTTGACAGTTCTCATACAATTAAGATTGGTTTTATATTCATACAGTGAACTACACTTGTATGTACTTTCAAGTGCCGAAGATTTATTCATTCTCCTTTGCACTTCCTAGAAACGCAGTAGCAATTCCTAATCTGGCCAGATGGCTTTGGGCTCTGGAACAAAGTTTTTCTCTTTCGCAGACATATTAAAACTGGACCAACCCTAAACTGGAAACCCAATGCTCAACTTCTACCTTGATCTGTTGGCATAAGCCTTTCCATCAGGAACACAGTCCAAAATCATGGTGGCTACTGCATTCCCTCATTTCTGAAGGTTTTTTTTATTATCATTTTCTGTATATTTATGTTTTTGATTAATGGAATCATAGTGGAAAATGATTGATTCAGCTGGAGAAGAAACTGTAGCCTCTGCAGGCTGCATCTTTTCCTGTCACTCCTAGAGATGCTCCCACCATGTTCCAAGCTCAGGAAGCCTTTCTGGGGCTTTGATAGAAAAGATCAGCACTGGGCACTTCCCAGTAGCAAAGTCTGCAGGGTAAAAGGTAGAGAATGGATGTGCTGGCTGCCCGCAGACTGGTGGCCATAGTTCCTTCTTCCAGACGAAGAAACGGATGGTTTCTTCAGGAGGACTTTGCAGAACTGGTTCCAGTAAAACACGTCTCTCACACTTATTTTGGAGCACGTGAGAAACTGCTCTCTGTTGCAGAGAGTGGGTACCTTGTCCTCGGAGGCATAACCATGCTGGCAGCGTAACTGGAGGACGGGTCAGCAGGGATGGGATCCCACTGCCCCCCTTGTGAATAAGCTGCTCTCGGAGCTCTCTGCTGGGAGAGGACCTGAATATGGCCCTCACAATCTCTCGTGGGGTTGTTGAGACAGCGAAACTGGGGGGGAGAAAGCTGGGTCCAGCAGCGGTGCGCAGTTTCTCGCATCCGCTCCCCAAACACCGTCCTGCTCACATCCTCTCGCCACAACCCCCCCATCTGTGTCATTCTCCGAGTCCGTATTTCCTTCCATTGTTCCCCAGCAATTCCTTGGGCAATACTGTCTCCTTTCCCAGCCTTGTAGGCAGTCTTGGCTGTCCAGTGTGAGCCGATGGATGGGCTTTAAACAACAGAAGCGAATAAACATTTGCTTCTCCTCAGAAGTTTCCCCTCCTCAGTGCCCCCACACCCATGTACACACTGCAGTCAGACGTCTTTCTTCTCACACCCAGCGACTCAGGGATGGAGGGTGGGAGGGTTTCAGAGAGATTCTCACGTCATCTTGTCCCTCAAACAAATTGGGCTCCTGTTAGAGCTGCCGGTGCAGCCCGGCTCAGCGCTGAGCGCCTGGGCTCTACTTTCCCCCTCCTCACTATTGCTTTCTCAGCACTAGATGTGAGCTGTATTTGCCAAGGTGCTGAGCATCTCCAGCCAAAGTCCTAAAGGCCAAATGGAAGCCAAAGGCCTTAGAGTTTATTTCTTTTTTTCTCCTCTCTTTTCTTCCTTTACCAGCAAACATCGGTTCGCCAGTGAAGACCGGCAAAAGGAATCGGCAGTCCTGAGCAAACTAGGAACGCTTGTTCAAACCAAATGCCCCAATATTCCCAGCAATGAAAGCCATCTGTATCCAATTTATTTATCCAGAAAACTTGAAAAACGGTGAGGAGTGAAAAGTTTTTAAATTTTGAATAGTTTAATTTCAAGCCACCTAAGGTTACTTGAAAAAAATAGAAACATACAATAGGGATTTTTTTGTTTGTTTTTAACTGCAAACAAACCAGAATAAAAGTGAATTTGGTTTGGTTTCATTTTGTTTCATTTCTGAAATGATTTGGCCTTGGTGCAAAAAAAGTAAGAAAACAGAAACAAATATGTTATCATTTTTGTTAATTCGTCCCGGGAGCCACAAAAGTCCATTGCTGAGATTGTTTTATTCTTAACTCATGTCTATTAACTCTACAGTGCCCCACAATGATCCTATAAAATCCTTGGGAATATGGAAGAGCTGCTCCTTCTATACAAATTCCGATGAGATGAGGAACAGTGTCAACACAACCGTCTCGCCACAAACTCAGTTACATTGCTTATTAGCCCTGATGCTCTTATCTGTCTGATAAGCAAACTTTGTGCCTCAGGGTGCCCCAAGACTTGCACAGGGATGGACTTTTATTTCCTATTAGTGCAATGGGCCTCACCGTTGAAGGAGGGATGATGAAAATCATTTATATGTGGGCATGTCTGCATCTTTGCAGAAATCTTCTGGGGATTTCTGGCTTCCTGGAGACCTCTCAAAGCCACTCCACCTTTGGAAGCGTGCAGGGCAATGGTGTTAGAGGGCGAGATTAAAATCTTGGAACTCTTCCATGCTCTTTTACAGAGTGAGTGAGGTCACAGGCAAATTAGCAGGTTTTTGGAAGGAGATCAGGACTGTTTCTAAACATCTATCATTTTCCTACAAGGGGTTTTTACCACCCCAATAAGTGACTGTCCAAAGCAGGAGCTGGTTGAGGGAAACACTTTGATCATACTTCGGCCAATCCGGTCCCCAGTGATGCTTCTAAGCTTTGAAAAACTCCTCCACCCAATTCAAAGCACTGTGACTAACTCTCCTGCATACAGCCCATTTCCTCAGAACAGCAATCACAGGCTGCAGACAACAGACAAAACCTTCTGACAGGAGACTGGTCATGCCTGAGTGATGTCCTCAATACAACCAGTTCAGCGCAGCATGGTGGAAGGAGCGTTAACATGGGTGTGATACCCTGCCGAGGAATTCCAGTGTCACTAAGTAATTATTTGTAATAACTCAGAGTAACAATTTCCATATGTAGGACCCAAAAACAAGAACTACAAGTCGGGAGATGCCTTCTCCAGCATGTCAGATGAGAGCAGGATTTCCACCTCCTCTAAAATAAGATCTATCCTGTTTTATATTCTGGTCTCCATCACCCCACCAAAATAAAATCAGCTGAAGACAGATATGTCAGTGAGCAGAGCTGGAATTTTTGCTAGAGGTTTGGGGTGGGGAGGGGTTGGCATAGACTGAACTCTCAGCACCATGATCATATGTTACTGATTAAGGAGCCCGGACAGACGCACCTTTCACTTCCAGTTTAGATGAAAACCTTGACTGTCTCCTCCAGGATGGCGAGTTTCATTCGGTGAGACTGGGAAGCCCTTGAGACGAGCCTTCCATATGCTGTTTAGGCTTTTTCAGTTCTGTCCAGAATGTGGAAATTCAGAAACAGAGTGAAACTGGCAGGGGGGGGACGACACAAACTAAGAAAGGGCTTACTAAGAACTTCCATCCAAAGAGGTCTGTGTGCTTCCCTGCGTGGAGGAATGGGATTTTCCCTTACCCATCCCTCAGAGAGCTCCTTTGTCCAGCTGGGCAGAAAAAGCCAGGAAGGTAAAGGTTAATGCCAACGAGGTTATTTAACTGAATGCTGTCTTTTTTTTCTCCTCCACTCCCCATTCTGCCCCCCCACACACACAGAGTCTCGCACACATGCACATCCTGAAGCAAGAGGAAAGGAATTCCCTGTGCAGTCGGATGGCAGGACATGGGCCAGGACCTGCGGTGACAACCACGAGCTGGTGCGTCCTTCTCCCGCCATGCCCCCACACCAGCACCAGCTTCAACCCTCCCCAGCCACACTGACAGCCCGGTCACCGAGACCAGAGACACACATACAAATGTTTTTCTGTTCCTCCGTCCACAGCGTCATCCTAGCTGTAGCCGGCACAAATCCTCTGGCTCCCAGCCAGGCCACAGGGTTTTTTTTTTTCCCCCCCTCTCTCTGCCAAAGCAAATTGACTTCTGACACCTTCCCTTATGTTTTCATCCTTTAAAGGGTGGAAAGCTGAAAGCCTGGCTTCGCTGTCTTCGTTTCCATGCCTTCCCTGTACTCTCCTGCCTGGTTGTTAAATAAGTTTTTTCAGGGAGGGCTGGGCACGCGGGTCACTAGCAGGTAGCTGCTTGCAGGCAGGGCAGCGTGCAATGTGTCTGTGTGCTGTGGACCACAGCTGAGCGCGTGTCGGGGCTACCACCCCAGCTGCCCAAGGAAAGCAGCGCTGCCCCGGGAACCTGCCCCCATCTTCCTTTGCGACCACCCCTCGGCATTTCAGCTCCCTGGCCCTTAGCCACCCACTTCTTCTTGCCTCCTCCTCAAACACTTGGTGAAAAGTGCTCTTTGGGGCCTAAAACTGACAATAAGCAATATTTTTATAACTGCTTAGCATTTATTCCTGCAAGAATCTACCCGCACCACTCCTGTAGTGAAACAGATCTTGGAGAATCCATTAATCATATCGAACTGGCACAGGACCAAAATATTTTCCGTCTCCGCTTTTAAACCTTCCTGATGCTTTTTTCATGTGTCTTCCTTGTCATCTCAAAAAAAAACCTTGGAAATTCTTAGAAATACCAATCCAATCTATCTCAAGACTTGAACTGTCCAAAAATGCACAGTGCAGGAGTACTCAGGCCTCCTGGTTTGATGCCGGCAAGGCTTTGCAGTGCCAATTCAGTAATTCTTCCAGCAGCCGGGAAAATAACCTGTTCAAGACCCCTTTTGCACACCAGTAAAAGGCGTTGAGCTGGGAGGGACAGATTGGTTAAGTGTGCAGTGATTGCACATCCCAGTTTAGTTCTGGGAGGAAGAGCCATTCTGTACTGGGGTGAATTCCCAGGCAAGGACTGTGGGGCCAAAGTGTGTACCAACAAGCTGTCACCGAAGGCGCCGATGTTGCTGCCCTAGGACTTGCAAGGGTATCGTGTGGTTGGGATGAACCAAAGGCCTGCGTCACAAATGTCATTCAAATGGTTGACTTCATTCTGACTTGCTGTGCTTATGCTTTTTGCTGCAACGGTGCCGTTTTCCACTAGAATATTGTCACATTCCAGCCGTTTGACATGCCCATAAAAACATCATTTTAGCCTTCTCAATTCATTAACCCTCTAGAATGTAAGCTGGCCGAATTCACAGAGTTAAGAGATCTAAAGGATGGTTTTTATCCCGGTCAACACTTACCTCTCTCTCCTGGAAGACACTGCTGGACAGCTGTGAAATTACTTTTTCATGGTCTGCCATGCCAGCAGTTTTCCAGCTGGAATCAATGACAAAGCTTGGAAATAAATTGCTGACTGCTTAAAGCAAGAGGATCAGGAAACCCAGCCCAGTTCTGAGCTAGAAAAACAGCAGAAACAACCACCACCAGCCACCACGCCACATACCTCTCGCATCCTTGCACTTCCCGCAGCCTCCCTGACTGTTCACAGGGTTGCACATTTCATTCTGCAGGTGCAAAACAGAAATTGTCCATCTCAGTGCCATCTCAGAAATTATCCAAAAAAGGATGAGATTGCTGGCTGCTGAGCAAGGATTTATCAGGGCTTCTAGCATGTGGAAGTCTTGGGAGGTAGAAGAGAGTCCTTGCACTAAGGAATCACCTGAGTCATTTAGTGACCCAGAGGGACACGTATGTCTCTTTCTGTCTTGCAGGCTATACTTGATTAGAAAATTTGTTGTAGGCTTGTACGTAGCTTGGAAACCAGCAACCCTATTACCGCTTGCCTGATATTCCACAATGGTGGTCGTTACTGATTGAAATTCAGGCTTGATGAATTTGTAATGAGCGTGCTGGGTAGTGATGGCTCAGTCAGTAGAGCCACGTGATGAATCTGCACATGCAAGGGCAGAATAGAGCTGGCCAGTTGACAGGGGAAAGCATTTGGTGGTGGAGCTGGGCTTCAGAGACCATCCTTAGGTGATCATATATGTGAGGTGTTTCAGGCATTGCAGCACACATGTTGCGGGTCCCTAGGCACTAGCTCTTAAAATTCTTCCTGGAAAAAACTCCTGCAGTACCCCAATCACTACTAGCAGCAGCCTGATGTTGCAAAACATCTAGACCACATGAAAGGCAAGGAGTATCAAGGGTGTCACTCCAGACCATCGCAGCTGTATTCTGAGAATCATTCACCAGCAGTGTGACCTTTCCCAGTTAGGAAAAAAAACAACCACTGGCTATTGGGAGATATGAAGGATGCCTATTAAGCAGTTATTGCTGCTAATACTAAACGCATTCATTTCCAGGACAACTTTTTCAACAGCTTGAATGGCAAATGAGTAGTAAGAAAGGCTTTTGCCAAAGCATTTAGACTTCGAACATTTTTAACAAATAATTTTTTGCAGCACTGTTTTTTTTTTAATTTTGTTTCTTTAGCTTCTAAACCAGTAGCATTGAATCTCACTGTGCCCTTTCATCAGGAACAGGAGAACTCAAAAGGAAAAAAATATACCCCCTAAAGCTTAGCCCTGTGGTAGATATGGGCATGATCATTAATCTCAGCCAGATTTGTTCCATAGTCCACATTTTCAGTCTTCAACACATGAGAAGACATGTCCTGACATATCCTTCCACTGTAATTTCTGCATGAATGCCAGGAGGCATCTTCAGAGCTTATATAGTAATACATTACAATACGACACATTACAAGTAACAAAATCCCTTTGTAAAATTGGAACAATAATCCAGATCCTTTCAAATCAATGTCGCACTACCTGTTTCATGGGTTCAGGCCAAGTAGGACTCTCTAGACAGTGCTGCCTTTATATCTGTTTGGTGAACAGAGCTTCATGATCTTTATCTGTCCCTACTTGTATCTACTCTTGGAGCACTTAGGCAGTAAAGAAGAACAGGCTCCTTATGGAGATTAAATGCTCTGCAATTGTAGTACATGAGAAAAAGTGGCCAAAAACTATAAATCGAATTTTCTCTCTCCATGGGTCTTAGTCCTAGGGAAACTTCAGTAAGATTCAGATGAAAGAAACCAGCGGAGAACCATTTCATGCAGAGAGTGCATTTCATCCACAGAGTTCGTCTTTTTTGAGTAGTAGAGGGGTTCTAGTCCCATGTTCTTAGAGACCTCAAATGTATTCTTAGCTTTGTTTTGTAGTAAAACAAAGATTTCCTATAAACCCAAATATGTTAATTTTTTCTTAAGCTTTGGAAAAGTTTAAGACACACTTTTCTGGAGTTTTGTCATTTTAAGGAAATGAAGTTTCTACAGGCTTTACAAACATGAAGACCTGGGTTGAACAGGGTGATCTAAATGATGTTTTCATTTCAGAAAAGGATATAATCTAGTTCATCCCTTATTTGATATAATAGGTAACATAGCAGATTGTCAAAAATTCTCTTGCCCTGTGGATCATGGGTCTTACTGTCCTCTGGAAAAAAAAAAGTATTTATAACAATACTTTACAATCTCAGACAAGACCTTCTGCTGACAAATGGATACCTTCTCCTATTTCCTTCACATTAGCAGAAACCTAATATGCTTTATATACTCCATCCAAATTCGTGTTCTTGATCATATACAGTTTGCAGCAATTTTCGCAAAAAGAATAAGAAAAGAAAAGGATTTTCCGTGAGCCGAATAAACTCTGCCTCTTCTTCTCCTCCTCTTTCTCTTGCATGAAATCAAAAGAGGGACCATCTCTTGCTTTGTGCTTATGTAAAATTTAACACTGTCGTATTATAACAATCCAATTAGTAATAAACTGATCGATAATAAAAGTGTTGTCAAAACGACATGGGATCATCTGACAATATGTTTAGCTAACAAGGGCACAAGGACCAAGTCCAATGTCCAGTGGAAGGCAGCTGTGAATATATATGCAGTCCAATGAACTTGACCTTAACCAATGAATCCATTAGCTTTGGCATAACTGTAACGAAGATGCATATTACAAGATCTAGTACACAGATGTCTAGAAAAGCACTCTGTGACAGATTAGTGCAAGAAAAGTGCCTTTCCAGAATGTGTTCTTCCTTTGTTTCTGGTGCAAATTGTTCTATTACCAAAGTGGTAGCTAATAAGACATTCCATAGCTGCACACTGCTATGGTGAGGACATCTCATCCCAGTTTGTAACAAGTTCAGGGCCTAGAGGTGAAAGTGCCACAAAAATGTGCCCTCTGTCCTTGGAAACTGGGAAATGAAGAGCTTATAAATATGCAGGGACCTCCATGTGTTGCTGGGACCACATAGCAAGAAGACAGAGGAACTCCAACATGTATGGAGAGGAATGTCTCCCCTCCTCCCTTTGCCTGTGCTTCAGTCAGGATGTTTGTACAAGAAGAAAGTCAGTTGAACAATAAAACCCATATGTCAGATGTTGAAGGGAAGTCTGGAGTCGAACACGCCAAAAGAAAAGATTGAGACCAGTTCATCCTTATGATAAGATTACCCACTCAAATATGCACATCACAACATCCTCGTTAGGGGACCAAACTGATAATAGCAGCACTGTGGTACTTGGTAACTTGAACTTTTCACCCAAGAATCGCAAAGCACTTTACAATAAAACCTAAATATATCTTTATGTGAGATGGGAGGGGCCGTAAAGAGATAGCTTTGCTTATTTTGAGCATGAAAAACACACAGTTCCATTACAACACAAAAAAGAAAGCCCTAATTCACCTGGAAATGGTGCTTTTAATGAATTTTAATGGAATTATACCCAGTCAGACTCCAAGGTCAATGGACTTGCATGTCTTCACACTTAAAAAGAGAGTTCCTGTGACCTTTTGTAGTTAAATTTTTAATACCAAAGCTGATATAAAAAATGGAGTCGAGACTCCACTTTAATAAGCATTTCATTATTTATTGGAAGTGAAACAGCTCTCAGCAAGCTGAGATGTCCTCCTAGATAAAAGACAAACCAATAGCCCCAGAGAGGGCTTTTGACGACTGAGTTGAATCCCAGGAGGGAACCAGAGGGAGCTTTATCTGAAGATGGAGTTGCTCCATGGCTAACTCCAGACCTTCGCAAAGCTGTAAGTGTGAAGAACTGGACGAAAAAGCTTATGAGAGTCAAAAGCTCGGCCATGTGTTCTTGAAGGTTTCCTGCTGTTACTATGGCCGGAAATTCTGCAAGAGCAACTTTTCTTAACACTTTCTTTGTTCGGAGCTACATTTATTCACCTCTCAAATAATGGAGAGGGAAGGAAAGTGTTGTGGACCAAGTCTGGCAAGCCATAAGTTGAAATGAGGTCTAGGCACCAGGAGGTTTTACATCTGAGTACCTGAAAATTTTTGTCAAATTTTCATTGGATTCATTAGTTTTGGCTGGACAAATGTTGGCCTCTCATCTGTCTGTGTGGGAAAAGTCCTTGCTAACAGGGTTTCATTTAACATGTAACCCCAAAGTAATTAAGCTCCTAATTAATTAAACTTTGAACAAAGTTCTGGCAATGATGGTCCCTGGCAAAGACAACCAGCAATCCTAACTGGACTGGGGTTGTCAGGCATTTCCAGAAAACAGCACTGAGCATCTCTCAAAGTTCACGACCACTCCTCCTGCTCCTTCTGCCTTCCCCACCGCCCACCGGCCGCTTTTCATCTTTCATTGCTGTAGGCAGCTCAAAGAGATGTTAATGTCCCAGAAGTGATCCTGACGCCAAGTTTCTCTATTAAAACCATCTCCAGGCACCAATCAGGTTTGCCACATGCCTATTGTCCTCATCACTCTCAGGCAGTCACAGCACATCAAGAATTGGGGCTGGTTTCATTCCATGCCTTTTGCTCCTGCTGCTGCTGTCCCCAAATTCAGGAAGGGCTGTAAACGATGAAAGGAAGATGAAGGGGTGGGGGGGGCGCATCGTTCTTTGTCTCATCTGGCAGTTAATCCCTTGCCAAATGTATCAAGCCAAATGAGGAGGGGAAGAGGCTGGTGAGACAGACATGTGTTGTCTTCGGATTCTGTGTCTTCCCTGCTGCACTTATTTTTCTTCTGTATTTCTAAGCGGTCCTGACATGGCGTTTGCATGGTGTGCCCAGTGGGGCATCTTAATCCCAACGCAACTTAACCCAGCAAAAAAAAGCATATATACGTTGCCCTGAGACCAGGCCTGTAAGGTTGAGGAGCTCTGTTATAGAGAGTGGTCCCCAATTTGCGTTTGGCTGCTCATGGGTGGACAGTGGTGGAGAGCCAAAAGTGTTCCCAGCTGATGACTGGCACAGAAGCTCTTCATGGGTGAGTCCTGAGGAAAGAGCTCAGAGACACTGCTGGAAATCTCTTCTAGTCCAGTATGATCCTGTAGGCTGCACCTTATAACAATATAGAAATGCTCTGTGCCTCCAAATTTGCTTTCCTAAGAAAGAGTGGCTTATATGGACAGTGTCCTGCTTATGATCTTATTTCTGGGGTTTTTTTGACATCTAGGCCCCCCCAGAGATTTGCTTTTGGGGGTAAGTTCCTTGACTTGCACAAGCTGGTACTCTTTCTTTGACTGCACTGAAACTGTTCTGCCTGTGACCTGTGTAACAGAAGCTGGTCTCAGATGGTCTCCCCCACCACCGGTCCTCTCCAGCTCTCTTGCCATCACCCTCAACATGGAGATCAAGTGCTTTACCACCCACGAAGACACTCCCATGCTGTTCTGTTCCCCTCCACACTCATGTGTTTTTGCAGGTAAGGTAGATGTCACAGGAAAGTGTGTGCTGGAAAATTCACTGTTGAAGCTGCCTGTGCCAGTTCTGTCCTGGCAAAGAAGAGAGGGGCTTTGCGAACATTTTCACAGTCCTTGAGCAGCAAAGGACATCTCGCCACCACATCTCCCAAGCCTAAGCATGCCTCTTCCTCCGGGCACACAGGCAGGAAGCAGTAGTCTACAAGTAGGAGCAATTTTGGGCAAAGACTTGGCACTCCTGCGTTGTCTGTGTGGCTGCTCTCAGCAGGACTACTGCCACTCCAAATGTGTTATTGCAGTGAATAAGCGGGAGATGGGTGGGGTTGCAGGGGCGGTATGGACAATAAAAGGAAATGCCTCTGTTCTGCATATGCTCTGGAGAGGGGGGGTGTCTGTGTGTCGGGCAAGAGGGGATGTTGTGCGAGACAGGGTATGGAGGGGAGGCGTCTGCATGAAAACCGGAGAAGAA
>VYZM01021751.1:354012-366154 GCA_013398915.1 Dromas ardeola
AAAAAACAACCCACAACAACAACAAACCCCAACCAAAAAACCAATAACCCCCCCTTCTGTTCATCTTCCACTTTTCCATGCTTTCTCCTGAGGGATCTCAGAGCTGTGGGGAAAAAGGACTGGCGCGGGGACGTGTGCACAGGGGATCAACCCCTCTTTACATGTCTCCCCAGCGCTGCCCTCCTCATGTTCCCCTGAGAGCAAATGGCAGGACTGATAAGGACATGGAAGTTTCCAAAACCTGGCACCCATAGTTAGCCCCTCTGAAAACAGGGCGGGTGGAGCCCAGCTTGTGGCATGTGTGAGAGAAACTGAAGCAAAACAGGATGTTTTTGTCATTTTAAACTGATTTTTCGTAGTTCCTATTGAAAGGCTTGGTTTGGTTTGGTTTTGAAGTTGTCTGCTGTGTTCATTGGGAAATACACCAGGCAATGAGCTTTGTGCGTGTGTGTGTGTGCAGATGCGTGTGCGCACGCGTGCTTGCGTAGGGAGAGCAAACAAAGAGGCTGCTATTCAGCCTCAGGTCAATCTTCTCCCTGAAAATTAATAAAACCAACAGGGACTAAGTGATGGAAAATATAAATTCCATCTATGCAGCTCTTCTGTGAATCTTGCTGGACAATTGCTTTCTGCTCTGAACACCTCAAAAGCAGAAAGATTCTATCAAATTATAAAGTATTTATCAAAGGCCCACCAAAAAGCTCATGACTGGAGGTATTAGTTTACACATAAACCTGTGTTAAACCCAAGTAATGGGAAATGAAGTATAAGGAACAGATTTGGGATTGTTTGTACCCCATAATGTGTCCTATATTTGGCCTGGTTTCGGCTGATACAGTTTCCACACTAGTTCCTGTAGAGGTTAAGGCAAAAGTTAAAAAGAAATACCGGGAGAAATGGAGGTGGGGAATAATATATGAATCAGAATAAGTGTCTTTAAATAGAATGTTTCTTGGAGTTTTCCACTGCCTGTCCCTTCAGGCTGTGCCAGAAATAGAGGCACAGAGAGGGACATCTCTGAAAAGCCCCGCAGCCGCCTGCTGTCATTTTGTCATTGACTTCAGTGGAACAAGACATTTTCTGCCTTAATCATTTCTTCTTCTTGGCTCATCTATGAGTTTCTGCAGTAGCTTGCAGCAGTTGCTCCTATGGAATAATTATAACAGCCTCGTGTAAGGAACTTAATCACAGAACCACAGACTAGTTCGGGTTGGAAGGGACCTTAAAGACCCGCTAGTTCCAACCCCCTGCCCTGGGCAGGGACACCTCCCACCAGACCAGGCTGCTCAAAGCCTCATCCAGCCTGGCCTTGAACACCTCCAGGGATGGGACATCCACAACTTCCCTGGGCAACCTGTTCCAGTGCCTCACCACCCTTACGATAAAGAATTTCCTCCTGATATCCAGTCTAAATCTACCCTCTTTCAGTTTGAAACCATTACCCCATGCCCTATCATTACACTCCCTGATAAAGAGTCCCTCCCCATCCTTCCTGTAGCCCCCTTTAGGGACTGGAAGGCTGCTCTAAGGTCTCCCTGGAGCCTTCTCTTCTCCAGGCTGAACAACCCCAGCTCTCTCAGCCTGTCCTCACAGCAGAGGGGCTCCAGCCCTTTGATCATCTTCATAGCCCTCGGCTGGACCCGTTCCAACAGGTCCATGTCCCTCTTGTGTTGAAGACTCCAGAGCTGGATGCAGTACTCCAGGTGGGGTCTCACAAGAGCAGAGTAGAGGGGCGGAATCACCTCCCTCGACCTGCTGGCCATGCTTCTTTTGATGCAGCCTGAGATGCGGTTGGCTTTCTGGGCTGCAAGTGCGCATTGCCTGCTCATGTTGAGCTTCTTGTCTGCCAGCACACCCAAGTCCTTCTCCTCAGGGCTGCTCTCAAGCCATACTCCGCCCAACCTGTATTTGTGCCTGGGATTTCCCTGACCCAGGTGTAGGACCTTGCACTTGGCCTGGTTGAACTTCATGAGGTTTGCACAGGCTCATCTCTCCAGCCTGTCCAGGTCCCTCTGGATGGCATCCCTTCCCTCCAGCGTGTCAACCGTGCCACACAGCTTGGTGTCGTGGGCAAACTTGCTGAGGGTGCACGCAATCCCACTGTCCATGTCACCGACAAAGATGTTAAACAACACTGAATGTGAATATGTGAATAGTTTGATTCCACTGCTTATCTTTTTCCATCTCTTGTGCCATCAGAGAACTGGGACCTGTTCTCTAAGGCCACACGACTCGAGTTGCATTGGTTCATAGCAAGAGCTTTTTTACTATAAGAACGTGCATATTTGTTAGCCTCGCTTGGCAAACTATACTTTGGCCTCCAGGTTATTTGATCTCTGAGCTCTTCATCCTCCATGATTAGCTTCTCTCCTTCCCTTTCTCAGTCCACTGGCAGCTCTTCAGGCTGTGTTTTCAGGCCCCTCCTTCACACCTCCTTTTTTATGTGGGCTCAGCTCACATACTGCTGCTCCCGCCTGCCTTTCCATTCTTCCCCTTTGCCCAGCTGCTCAGCGATGTCTCTCTCTTGGCCTCTCTCACCGTCCAACCCTTAATGTCTTCCTGCAACTCCAAAAACTGGCAAAAAAAGTACAATTGCTTAAGCCAAAGTCTACTTTTATTTGCCTAGCTCGTGTAACTTTAGACCTGCAGCCCCACTGAAATTCATGGTTTGGATCCTCATTTGAGGCTGGGCTGCCTATTTTTCATTTCCATGGAGTGCAAAATTCTGTGGGATTAAATCCTACAATTCAGCACCAACCTATCGTGAGTTTTGAGGAGGAGTTCGACAGTGAATGTTGCTAATAAGTTTGTTACCCGTCCTGATGCTGACAGGCAGATGAGTAAGCAACAGAAAGAGGAAAATGCCTTTCATGGTGTGTGTACCAGCAGGGGTGCTGCTGGTTAACCCATTTTTCAGCCAGGCAGCTCTGAGAATGCCGTTTAACAACCCCAAGCCTGTCTAATGCCAACAGGATGCTTACAAGGCATGAAGGGATTAATGTTCAGCTCTAATGAAATCCAGATGCACAGGGCTGCCTCTTTTCAAGGTCTTTTCCATGGCCAAGCTGCAAATGAAATGATTTAATCACGGTGAATAGATGAGAAACACCAGACTTGAAAGATGCACTAGGTACTTAAACTGATGGGTGCCAAAGGCTGCTGGCAGTTACCTGGTGGAGAGGATGGGGACACCCACTGACCCTCTGCCTGCAACAGCATCATTCATAAGGTGGGAACGTGGGACCTCTCTTGGGGAGCACAGTTCATGCATGTGTTTGCATTAGGGCTGGGGGAAGCTGGCATGGAAACAAGCCTGATTCTGTGCCTAGGAGAAAGCCAAGGCAGGTATACGGGTGGTGAGTGGGGCTACGAAGATGATTAGGGGACTAGAACATCTCTCTAATGAAGAAAGGCTGAGGGACTTCGGTCTTCTCAGTCTGGAAAAAAGAAGACTGAGGGGAGATCTTATCAAGGCTTATAAATACTTAAAGGGTGGGTGTCAGGAGGATGGGGCCAGGCTCTTTTCAGTGGTGCCCAGTGACAGGACAAGAGGTAACGGGCACAAACTTGAGCATAGGAAGTTCCACCTCAACATGAGGAGGAACTTCTTTCCTGTGAGGGTGGCAGAGCCCTGGCACAGGCTGCTCAGAGAGGTGGTGGAGTCTCCATCCCTAGAAACATTCAAACCCCGCCTGGACGCGTTCCTGTGCCACCTGCTCTGGGTGACCCTGCTCTGGCAGGGGGTTGGACTAGACGATCTCCAGAGGTCCCTTCCAACCCCTACTATTCTGTGATTCTGTGAGTGCCTGGTCAGTCTCTGTCAGGGGCATGCTGGTGGTGGACCACTAGCAACGTGGCAGCTTGCACTGGATGCGTGTTCAGGGAGAGGTGAGGATTCATACCACAGCATTCAAGTGGAGATGCGCTGTCTGTTCAGTGGACCTGAAGCCTCATAAATTGTTTGTAGTTTACACTTTCTCTTCCTTGTGCAGTTTATATCTTCCTATATCACACGCGGAGCATGGGTACTGTGCATTTCATGCACTGGCAGTTAATCTGTGCTCTAGCAGGGGCTGGACCAGGTTACTCAAGCTCAGAGGCCCTGCTTTGGAAAGGCTGAAGTAATTCTGTAGCTGGGCAGACCCATCTGTCTATGAGTTTTTAATTTTTAATATGGCAGGAGGGGGAGTTTTGAACCAAGAGAGGGGAAGAAAAAGGGGTTATTTTAAAGACATGAAGGAATGTGTTACATTTTTATGTTCCTCAGGTTTGGCTGCTTTGCAAGTTTTTCATTTTGCCAAAGCTCAATTCAGTGAACTATTTATTTGCATTTTTAAAGAGCAAGCATGATTCTTAATTTACTTTGGCCTCAGTGATGAATTTTTATACTGTGAAACCCAACAAGTTCCCTTCCAATGTTATATATACATCCAACTTTTCAACAGAAACTTCTACCCCAAAGTACCAGCTTGAATTAAATGGTTTAAAGTGCTTTATAAAAGTGTGCCCCCGTTGATTTCCCACATGGGTCTTATCAGTAGTCACCCCATAACTGTTTGATGCTACGTGATTGGTCTCTATGCCACAGCCTGATGCTAGAGACCATATATGTGTGCAGAGCTATGTAGAGATATTCTTTAGAGCTATAAAGGCAAGAATTCCTCGTGAGATGTTCCTGGGGTAGCTTTCAGCATTGGTTCAAAGGAAGAAAAGGGATGAGGAAAGAATCCAGCTATAAAGTTCTATCAAAACATATAGGGAGAATCTGTTGCAGTGGGTTTTCACCATGGGAAAATCCCAACAGGTGGCAGCTGTTTGGTCTAATCCATTGTCAGCAAATATTTCAAATTTGCTCAGCCCTGGACATCAGAATTGCAACCAAAATGTTGGGACCTCCAAGAAAAGGTAAAGAAATTTTAGAAAACAAGGTTTTTCTTTTCCCACCGCTTTTGGCCTCCTATGCTAGTACTAAAAGGGGTAAGTCCTTCCTCTAGCTGTTTGTTTCTTGCCAGGCCAGAAGCGTGAAGTACAGAAGTATTTCTAAAAGGACATCAGTATTTATTGATCTCTTCAGTTTCCATCAATTAGCTGTTTGTTGCGCTGTGCTGGCTACAGAAGAGAGACTTGCATTTGTCTTACTCAAAGTTGTTCAAATTGGTATCGATGCAAAAAAGACTTTGTCCGAGTGCACCTTTCAGATGTTCAGAGCCTGGTCCTGTTGAAGGTGATGGCTAATAATCATCCTCACCAGCAGTAAGCGCTTTCCTTGCAGTGCCTTTTTTGTTGTCGTCCCAGAATTCATAGACAACCCCCCTCCTGCTGAACCTTCAGATTTGCAGAGAAAAGACCACCCATAGATGTTTTCAGCAGCAGTTGCCCATAATTTCAACAGATTCTGTCCACCAACACTGTACCAGTGGGCTGAGTCTTGGAAATAGCAGGATTTTTTTTATTCTTGTGTTCATCAGTTTTCACCTCTCTGTGTACAGGATGCCGCAGTGAGGAAGCACAGAGCTCCAGGTGGGCACCCAAGTGTTTGCAGAGGCACAGCTGATGAATGGGACCTGTGGCCTTGTCTTCCTGCTTAAAGCTTTTGGGCCCATTTTTAGGTACCTGTCCTGCTGTTTGAGTGACAGTTGAGAGTTTAGTTTTGTTTTAGGAGCCTGGGCGGTGTTGTATCATGGGACCAAACCCTTGTGCTCAGCCCCAGGCATGGATGTTCCTGGTGGAGGACAGTGCCATGCGGGCAAGGCTGTGTTTAGGAGCCAGAAACACAAACCCAGGCCGTGACAAATTCCTAGTGTCCTGATTTGGGGTCCAGCCCAGTGTCATTTAAGAATATGGACCATTCCATCAGCTGTTCAGAAAGACCCGCTTCAGACGGGAAGACCTCCGGTGCTCCATGAGACAGCAGTCCCCTCCGTGCTTTGAAGGACAGCCTCTCTCATTGCCATCCGCTGTCAGTGGTGTCCCAGATTCCCGAGGAAGGCAGGCCCTGCAGGCACAAGTAATCCACGGGAGCAGGGGGAAAAAAAAAGTGTGATGGAACAGATTAATGTGAGTCAAACTAATCCCCAGCCACCTCCGAGTGGAAAACCCACTCGGCCCTTTGGCAGACGAGAATTGTTTTTCCCAGTCCCCCTTATATGGGACATTTTAAAATAAACCAGCAGGGCTCCATTTCTTGGAAGGAAAAGGAAATGTTTCAAAGTGTGTCCTTGCAAACTGATTTACTGCCATCAGGCTCCACATATTTTAAGAAATGTTTGAGTTTGGTTGGAGCCGCGTTTTAGCAGAGAGGGAAGCAATTAGTGAAAAAACACGGGAAGATGAACTTGTGTAAAATCGCTCAGATAAATATTTACACCCAAGTTTCTTAGCTCTGAGTTCACATTTAAACCCTGTCCTGTATCTCTGAAGGGACTCGCATCCACAAATAAAATACTGGGCTGTGGCCACCCAGCGTTGTTTTACACTTCCTCCTCTGATTAACTAGGCTAATTATGGCTCTTAAGGAATTAAAAGGGCTAAAGTGGTGGCAGGAGAGTTAAAGATTCTCCCTAGCATTTGCAAGGAAATGTTAATGCTTTGCCATATGCCTGCGCTGGCAAAATTCACCCCAAAGAGCTCGTAAAACAGCTGCACATTTTTTCCTCTATTCTGGGCACTGAATTTTCACAAAGCGGTGTGAAGTATTAAAATATAAATGGACAGACACACATGTCCTTACCTGACATGACGGAATGTGGAAAAACGAGGCTGGATGGATTGGAAGAGGGTTGCATTAGCCAGAGAATGGAATGGAGTGCCAGAGTCTCAGGAGGCATAGGGCAGTTCGTGTAGTGTTAATTGGGCTGCGTGAGCAGTTAATACGGCTCCTTATATGTGGGGGGAGTAATCCGTGTTGTGGAAAATCTTCTTGAAGCCCCAATGGTGGCAAAGGGACCTGTTTCATCGGACATGTAGATGATGGCAAAAGTTTAGTTATCAGAAATTCCTGATACTATTCCATGAGAGTTGTTGTGCTCTGATTCTGTCTCTTCAAAGATGTTGGTCTGTGCTTTTGGATAAGCTCCTGAGGCAAGAACTGTGTCTGGTTTTCACAATGCAAATGTCACAATAATGACTCTGTAGGAATATACCTTATGATTTGAGGAGAAAGGACACCTAGCTTAGACCTCTCTCGGAACGAAGACCTAACTTCCAAGCCTAGCTCTGCCACTACTTTTCTGCATCGCTGTGGGCATGTTACTTAGATCTTCATTCTGAGCCTCAGTTTCTCCATTTTCTGAGCAGTCACTTCAAAGCTGGAGTAGAGATGTATGGGATAAAAGTAAGGAAGGGCTTGTTTGAATAACGACTGTAATGTGTTTTAGAGCCCATAGGATGGAGAATGTTGCAGTGAAGCACAGTAGTTGTGTAGAGGGAAAGGCAGAAAGTCACTTTGCTAAGGCCACCACTGTCTTGGAAACAGGCTGTGTCAGTCCTCTGGCAGCTAATCATGGTCATAGAATCATAGAATGGTTTGGGTTGGAAGGGACCTTAAAGATCACCTAGTTCCAGCCCCCTGCCCTGGGCAGGGACACCTCCCACCAGACCAGGCTGCACCAAGCCCCGTCCAACCTGGCCTTGAACCCCTCCAGGGATGGGGCAGCCACAGCTTCTCTGGTCCTGACGGAGCTCCTCAGCTGAGGGGGAAGGCAGACCAAGGCAGAGACTCCAGCTGGCCAGGTGATGACCCATTTAACACAGTTCCACCTCAGACAGTTCACTAGTGGTAAAGTTGCTACAGGAAATATTCCGATTTGCACAGGAAAAGCAACACGTTCAGCCCTCCAACCTGAGATTTCGTGTGCCTTCTGGCAAAGCCAGCCCCTGCAGTGCTTATACTTGTAGTCTTCTTGTGCGCTCTGACTTGAGGGAAACTAAGCAAGGGAGAGACGTGGAAGATCCCTTAGGAAACCTGCTCCCCCTTCCTCTAGTCAGTCCTTTCAAGAATGTTTTCATCTCCTGAGTGTCTCACTCCGTCTACGTCTGCAGGCTCGTTCGCTCGGTTACATGCCTTACAGCACATGGCACAGGCACTACCAGCGCGTCTGCTCACGTCAGGCCTGTTTTCTAGGGTCGATAGGCACTCTGCACTGCTAGAGATTAAATTTTTAGGTATAGCAGGATTTCTGGATGTTATCTAAAGACATTGAATGCTTGAACAACTCTGTTACTTAGTAAAGCTTTGAAACTAGTGCTCCACCAGGTTAGTTATTCCTATTACTCGAGTAGCAGAGACACAAGGCTCTTACACTGGAATAACTCATTGTATACGTATTTCTTGCTAAAATCCTACCTAGATTCATTATGCTGCTATACGAGCAGTATATAAAACTTCCCCTGAGAGTTTAGTGACCTTGGCCTGGCTCTTTCCCTACAGTACATGAGTGCAAAGCTACTGACTGTAGTGGATCAACATTGGTTTGCCTTAGGTGAGGATCTGGTTGTCTTTGCTGGACTCTGCTCGGTCCTAGCAGTACTCAGCAAGGTTTGTGACAGCCCCCCGTCCTCCCATCTCCCCTCCCCTCCATACGTGCCCCTGGAACCGTCCTCACTGCGGGTGTCGGAGCAGGGGTTGGCAGCCCACCACGCCAGGCCAGGTTCCCCTGGGACTGTTGGTGAGGTTACCTTGGTGCTGGGTGGCCAGGGCAGTGGGAGGCAGGGGATGCCTGGGACTGGGGGTCCCACGGGAAGCAGCTGCTCCTTTCGGAAGCTGCTTCATACAGAGCATGTTTTTGGGAGTGCCCGCTCCATTTTGAAGCCTTCTCCCTGTCAGGTCATGCTGGCCTGCCTGCCTGGCAGTGAGCTGGAAGGAAGCTGGGTAACAATGCCTAATCATGATCACCATCACGACAACTCATCTCTGCTATATATAGCAGCTTTTCCTGGCTGGGAACTGGGCAAAGATGGGGAAACCAGCGCAGGAACCAAGTCACGGCCCAGGCTTTCGTCTTGGTCCTGGAGCTCTAAAACACCTTTTAAGGGACACTTGGAAGAGAACTGGAGAGGTTTTTATCTTATTCTGGGTGGCAAGCTGGGCAGGGAATCAAGGCTGAGAAGAAAACAAGTTGTATTCCAAGGAGCTGGTGGCATGATTTAGGAAGGAGCGTAGCTTTTCAAGCCAGCATGACCCAAGATCAGGCCGGCAGAGAGTGGCACAGCCCATCTGGGTGAGATGCAGGGCAGGTGGGCACGGCTGAGCTGCCTCCCAGTAAGGTGACACCGAGTGCCCTGCAGTGGATTTCCCCATCAGAATGACTGCAAGACAGCAGCTTTTGGAGCCCCTGCTAAAACTGCTCCTGGCCACGGGGTCACATTCCAGTTTGTACAGCTTCTCGAGTGGCAGATGAAGTCTGGGAACAAAGAGAGGAGAGAGCAACCATGCAAATGCGCTTTTCCCTAAACTCATTTTAAGTGTAAATCAGCATAAAATGGCAAGCCCAGTTATTTTCAGTTTGTAGAACCTAATGCCTGATTTCCTTCTATGCAGTGAACAATTTCCCCTTCTCTTTCTTTGTCTCTCTGTAATTGGGTTTTCTAACTAGAAATGCAACTGCAGTCTTATACAGGCACTTTGTAAGCGCATCCTTTGCTCACATAAACAGGAGACGTAACAGAGCAGGAGGCAGAAGCATCTCACATTATCTCATTAAGATACTTCTGTAGGAATGCCGCCGCTAACATAAACTCATCATTGGATGGAAGAGCAGCAGCACTTGTTTTCACATGGATGGATCCAAGCCCAAGCGATCCGTTAATTGTTTCTGTACGCTTAACTGTATTCTTAAGTATTTTTTTGAATGTTGCCTGAGAGCTAAATAACCATGTGCTACATTTATACAGTAACTTTTGCTCTTTTCCAGTAGACCACTGAAAAATGTGCCTTTACTGGGTTCAGTCGATTAATAGCAGTGATCAGCTATCTGCTCTGACACAACATACCGATACTGTGATGAGAGTATTTGTAGGAAGAGAGTGTTTCACAAGATCCATCCAAGAATGAGGGTAATATTGGTGTTATTGGCTCTGAACAATCTGTGATGCTCCAAAATAATCTAAGACATTGTGATCCATGTTTTACTCCCTCTGACTGTGCCTTTAGCAACATAAGCCTCCCTAACTGATCTTCTTGTCCCAAAGAGGGGTTGTTTACCTGCTGCGCATTTTACCTTTTAAAGTACATCATTCTGAATGTCAACGTGGAATTGACTCAAAGTCCACGTTTATAAAAATATGTAGTTTGGGTTTTTTTTTTTAAGAGTATATGATACACTTCTACCGTCACAACTAGGAAATGTTGTGTTTGTCTAAGATGGGGAGAATGACACTGGCAGCCAAATGTTCCACGTATAAGAGTAACAGAACGTGGCAATGAAGAGCACTGGGAGAAGCGCATTTTCCTTGGAAGTGTGAGCTGGGTGCCTACAGCCACAGTAGTATCGTGTTGGTAGGGTCCCTCCATTCAGTAGCATGCAAAGAACTCATGGTGAAACATCAGTATGCTGAGAATAGGGGTAGACCTAAATTAACCCTCTCCCTGTATTTGATCTTAATGCTTTTAACCCCCACACCGGGTACAGGGCAGCCAGGCCAGTGTCAGGTCTGAAGTGTGAAGTTGATCTCATTTCCACGTGATGGTTTGTAATAAAATGCAGCTTCAAACCTCTTTAAATCCTGCTTGTGATGGCAACAGAGTTGGTGCAGGGCCTTGTTAAATGACCACGTAGAAGGGATCAGAAGGGGAAACACTCAAGCTAAATTCAGAGCTCATTGGGGCAGCCAGACTTTTCCTTCACAACACATTAGACGCTGCTGGGTGAATGTCCCAGATCTGGAGTCATTTTTAGATGATGTCCATCTCTATCTAGCAAGGGACAACATTAATAAAATCAGGGCACAATTCTCCCCTCGTCGAAAGAGGAGGGAGGGCATGGATATCATCCTTGCCTCGGCACAGAGCGTGTGGGGTGGAGACAGGCAAATTGACTGATCTTCCTCACGAAGTTCCGTCCTCACGAAGGACATTTCCACTGTGGACTGCAGGGTGGTATGGATGTACCAGCCTAGTTTTAAACGTGCTAGCCCCATTTCTTGGCAGAGGCTCTGCAGAGCTTCATCCTGCTATTTCTACACTGCTACTGGTTTTCAGACTGGCTGTTCTGTCTCTCTGTCAGTGATGATATACCTAATGGCCAACACAGAGCTATCCAGGACCCTTCTTGTAGTGTATTTTTCCCTGTGAAAATGCAGATTAATTGAAAACAAACACACTGCTTTGGAAGGGCAAAATGAAGGGAGGGCTCTGAAGGAACTCTTCCTGACACACAGGATCTTAAAGCTTCCTGCCAGGCAAGTTTCCATTGGAAAATGTTCTCGATTCATGCCAGCTTATCCATCCAGCCCCGTGGTCTGCAGCTTTGCAGCAGCCCTATCATATGGATTAACCCCAAAACTTGAAGTCCTGTAGATCTGTCTCATCTTACTGTGCAGGCGGTCCTACATCCGGGTGGCCCTGGCCTTGCAGGTGGCCAAGCTAACCAGCTCCTTGGCTATGTTTGCCTCCTGCATTTGGTCTGGAAGCATCAGGGTCTCTGGTCCATAACCTACAGTCCTTCGCAGCATCGGCAGCTTGTGAATGACAGAGACGTGTTTCCCTGCTGCATGGCATTGATGGCTAACTGGGGGGCTAACTGATGGCTGACTAGTCATGGCTAACTGGGGAGGTCCCAATGGACTGGAGGGTAGCCAATATAACACCCATCTACAAGAAAGGCAGAAAGGAGGATCTGGGAAACTATAGACCTGTCAGTCTGACCTCGGTGCCTCGGTGAGGGAAGGTCATGGAGCAGATCATCTTGAGTGCCATTACAAGCCGTATAATGGACAACCCGGGGATCAGGCCTAGTCAGCATGGGTTTATGAAAGGTAGGTCCTGCCTGACAAACCTGATCGCCTTCTATGACAAGATGACCCGATTACTGGATGAGGGAAAGGCTGTGGATATCGTCTACCTGGACTTTCGAAAAGCATTTGACACTGTTCCCCATAGAATTCTCATGGAAAAACTGGCTGCTCATGGCCTGGATGAGCATAC